>JACSZP010010896.1:0-13464 GCA_016161895.1 Pinna nobilis
AACTCTTCTCGGATACCCTATCTTTTACTACAAGTCGGGTGCTAACTCTTCCCGGACACCTTATCTTACACTACAAGTCGGGTGCTAACTCTTTCCGGACACCTTATCTTACACTACAAGCCGGATGCTAACTCTTCCCGGACACCTTATCTTACACTACAAGTCGGGTGCTAACTCTTTCCGGACACTTTATCTTACACTACAAGTCGGGTGCTAACTCTTCCCGGACACCTTATCTTACACTACAAGTCGGGTGCTAACTTTTCCCGGATACCTTATCTTACACTACAAGCCGGATGCTAACTCTTCCCGGACACCTGCTCCCACACTATAAGTCGGGTACAAACTCTTCCTGAACACCTAATCTTACACTACAACTGTGAGGTGCTAACTAATACTTTTGCGGGTCAATAGATCTCCCATTACAAGTCGAAGGTGCGTATTCTTCCGGGTAAAATATCTCACACAACATGAAGGTGCTTACTCCTTCTTGGTACCTGCTCCCACACAAATCAGCTGCCAACTCTTCCTAGACAGCTGATCTAAAGCAGAAACGCAGATTGCGTGTTTAACATCTTCCAAATACGTTCACATTCCATTTATTTTCTAGTTCAAATGTATATAGGCATGATTACAAATGATACCCGATTTTATCTCTATCCATTTCCCGTGTGTATTCTTGGATGTTATTTATGTAATATATGCAAATGCTCGGTTGATATGTTTTCCTAAGTGTAAAGTTAAGCTGTCCTGTGAGAAGCTTTCTTTCAGAAGCGTTTTTCCATTTTCAATCACCAAAATTTAAAAAAAGAGATATAAATAAACTCTTCCTAATTAGTAATTTCTTATTTCGGTACTTGACATTTGCCTTTTCCCTACTAAACAAGGGAAATGGTCGTTTCTTGGGATGTTTCGGCTGGATCTCTTTCACCTGATATATATTACTAGCAGAGATGTAATCTGTATAGACCATGAATAATTTGACTGTGACTTCAAGTATTACAAGCATAGGACTTCTTATATTTTAATGTTATTGAGTAAGTCCTATTCCTGCAGTAAAATTCTTTCTGTTCATATTTACATTCAGACATACGTCCCATTACAGGGATTCCGAGTTACATAGAGACATGTAAAATGCAAGTTAACCCATTGACATTGCCAAAATTTTATGAAAGACAAGAGTGAGCTGCTTTACAAATGCTTCCATCATTAAATATGTGGTCTATTGCCTTTATAACACACAGGTGGGCAAATAATCATCTCCTTTTTAATTTGATGAAGTCTTGTATAATTATTTCTTTACTTTACGTGCCGACCGTTTGACTCTAATTATCACTTAAGTATTATTAGTTATGTGTTTATTGACACTGCCTACTAAACCATGCTTATATCTGACGAATGTCAGGGACTTGTCTTTTATCATTTACTGTAAGAATACAAAAGCGGGTCTAAATCCTCTATTTAAAGTGCTTCACTCGCTTAACTCCTATAATATGTCAAGTTATCCTTGCAATTTTGTAATTAGTTGTGATTAATATGTTCCAAATTAGGGTGCATATGTTATCTGATTGCATAGATATGCTTGTCCATGCTAATGTTATTTTCTCATTTCTTATCTCTGCGGCAACAGGTATTATCACAACACTTACAATCAGCATTAAAACTGAAGTACAGTCAACACTTATCGAAACGACAAGTAAATGTTCAAGTTTGCTTTTATATCGAATGTCCAAAAATGAATTGACCATTTTCAGTTTTTCTCACTGGATAGTATAATGTAAATCTGCGTTTATATTCATATTCAGTGCGCATATTTGAAATATTACTCAGATGGTAGCATCTTTTGGTGCAGGCGTTTGTAAGTTTTAACTATTTACGGCATAAATTGCCTTTTATTTAGACTGAGAAAACTGGATATGGCAGTTTAAACATAATTCAGACTTCATTCAAATCAACTACCGATAATGCTGCTTTATAAGTCATTTTTACAAGTAAAATGCATTTTTGTTGTCAAAAATTACTGCTGGTACTGGAATGCAAATATGTTGTTTTGTAACACGAATCAATATCGATGTAAATTTGTTCCCATAAATTCTTTGCTGTTAGCCAAATAAGTTGTTGTAATAAGTCCTGTTAAAACAAGAGTTCAATGTGCGTGTAAATAGGTCTAAATATTTCCTGGGTACGTAGTCAAATATTGTGAAACATTAATCTTAATAAATGTAATAGTATTATGGATAGACACATAAAACTGTAATTATCCACATATTTAACTACATGATAAAAGTAAGGAACTACACGTGTATAAGAATACTCTGAAGTGATTTGGTGATATTGATAACCAATTCCTGTTGACCAGACTTCCCAGTTTGTAATTATTTCAATTCAGCACGTAGATTTAATTCCCTTTTTAGAGCTCGTTCTTTAATATTCTCGCAAATACTTTAAGCTTTGATGTATTGAGCTAAATACTTAATTAGCGACATTAAAGTAAAAAAATATCATTTACAATGGAAAAGTCCGCTCTACAGAATGTTAATTCCGCCGAAAACCAAGTTTCATAACAGTTTTATACGTTTTTGAATTTAAGTAGGAGTTGCCTCATAGTTAAGTGTGTGGTTATGCCAACTCGGAATAAAACAAAAATAATGGGTCAAGTCGTAACTTAACAATTGTGTTAAATTAGCTTTCTTGCCGTTAGTTCCTAACCTGGTTGCACTTCTATAACAAACGCATGACATTTTTATGAGCTATACCTTTTCATCGAACACGAGAGAATACTGTTTCGAGTTGCGACGGAGGTGAGTGGGGATGGGATTAGAGGGCATGTTTACAGAGAGAACCGACATCCCTTTATGTCAAGACCGTAGTAATTTATATTATGCTGACAGTGCATGCCTCCCTTCTCTGCGTTTTTAAAATGTCGTTTACAGAAGCAACTCATTGTTCGCCATGCTTTATTATCGGATTATATACATCCTCAAAAACTTCTTTATATTTACATTCACTATGGTAGAGTGTTCAGAATCGCCTTTACCCGGCTACAGAATCGCCTTTACCCGGCTAGCAGAGTGTTCAGAATCGCCTTTACCCGGCTAGCAGAGTGTTCAGAATCGCCTTTACCCGGCTACGAGTTTGTTAGAAGATACCTGTGTATATCGGTAAATGCTATTTAACCATGACATTACCTAGAGACAACCTCTTGTATATCACGCGCATAAGATGAACCTCTGGGCGTAATTTGTTATGTATTCAATATGACTACATTTGCATATCTCAATTTCCCGGATGCAATTGACATTTTCACAAGGTCTAAAAAGTCAAACTCTTGTCAGGTGTTCAAATGGTAATACTTACATTTTAATCAAATAGACCATAGTACTGAATTGCGTATCTAATTGTAAGTGAACCTCATCATATATCAATAGATCTTCAATATAAAAATTCCGAGGCTGATCTTTGTGCTAATGATATTTAACACCAGTGACGCAAAGTGAATTAGCAACTCGAATGCAGTTTTACAAAATTATCCGTGAAAGCTATTTAACAAGTCACTCAGGTGAAATAAGTGCATTTTGCGGCATGCTTATTTTCGAAATTTTACAATTCGGCTGAATAAACTTAATCGATGACGTCAGCAGAAGTGGATTTCCGTTCACGTCACGAGGGCGCTTAATACATAAGGTAAATCTGCTATACTCTGAAGTCTGCTTTGCACGATTTTTTCCCCAAAACCATTTACCTGGTTAAAAAACTCTGACGATGATGTGCTAGCTAAGCATACAAGTGATTCTTTCAATTTGTTTTTTTTTTTTTTCAATCTTGCGTCCTGGAAGTAGTTTTAAGAGATTCTGTTTATCTGAGAATTGATTTGTATAAATGGGTTTCCATTTAAACAACCCTTTTAACACCATGGAATTAAATAGATTGATTGGCGTAAGACAAAAAAATGCAGACTATTTTGATTTTAGGGCTACAAGGAATAATAAAAATTAAACGTGAAAGAGAAATTGACCATCCTTCAAACAAATCGCCGCGAAACATTGTATGATAAGGATAGGATTTTGAATTCAGAAAAAGAGTATGCATGTTATTACACATGAATTTCAAGCAATCCTATTGCTAAAAAATAATTTTGGAATTTTACATTTTCAGACTCCAACTGGTGTACCTAGATGTAGTTTTACCTATCTTTAAAGACTCAGTAATTGACAAAAATCGACAAACAACTCTCCTAAATCAAAATGGCGTCACAAAAACATTGAAACTTTCACCAGACTTTCCTTTATGACGTCACTTAGCTTACTATACGTTTTCCTGTGGTATGCCTCGTTGGATCTACCTGTCTGATGGTTTTATTTACCAGATAAAGATCATTGGCAGCGTCCTTATCAATAAAATAGTAACATTCAAACTAAAAAGTACATCAAACTATTAACATTCTTGTAACATAAACAAACATTTAGATATAAATTTGTCTTGACTTGACATCCTCATAAGCAAGTCAATTTTTATTACAACTTATGAGGCAATTGAATTGAAATCGCAGACTGTGCCATCGCCTAATATTTATGTTAACAGTAAATAGATATAAATTGTTGTAAAGACATTTATGGGTCTTTTTATGTTCAAATGTTATTTCATTGCAAGTAACTTTATTTCATGTTTTGCAATGTGTTATATTTGAATAAAAAATTTATGTGCCTTAATGTGCCTAAAAAAATACCCTAATCGAATGTTGATTTCTTATGGTTTATAAAATCAATTCACATTAAATACATCAAGGAGTTCCGTGTCCTGTTTATATGCGTGCAAATCTTAAGAAGAGTATACTTTCTTTAACCGATCCTTGTTCAAATGACATTTATTCAATATCTTAATCGCATGTTTCGAACTTCATTTTTATGTTTTTAGAAAGATATGCGAGGGATTTTGATCATGTGTGAAGAAAACAAATTACCTTTACATATTGAGTTTTGTGACACAGCATTTAATTTATGATGTAACAGGGAGAATAACCTACCAATTACTCAAATTCAATATATAAAATAAATATCTGTATAAAAAAGTATATCATATTAAATTAAAGCAACTGATGTAATGACAACTCTTGATATCTTTCAAGTTACAAATAACAAGATAATAATATGCAACATGTCTTCGATATTGTCACATTAGTTTCTTTATTAAAGTTACATAAACATGTTAGCATGAGATAAATTTGGCTTGAAATCAACATCAACATATGATGTAACTATACATTTTTTTCTATTTAATTCTGACGTAATTTTTATCATTTAATGTTTTTATCGCTTTTTCATTATCATGTCCTTCAAATAGCTTTACGAGTGTTTACTTGTACAACCGAACATAAGTGCATCTTTTTCATTTAAAAGAACAAAAAATGTGTCAGGACTTGGACATCTAAACAGTAAAATTGAAAGAAATATTTTTCATACCCACTTATGTTCAATTTTATCATTTCTTATGAAATAAGAGGTCATCACTCAAGTGACCTTGTTTTTTAATCTTATTTCTTTATCTGAATATCAATATTTTGAAGAGTTCTTCTTCTCAGTCTAATAATATTGAAAATTTCATATATAGTTAATAAAGCTATCGTAAAATTGAAGTGCATTTCTGTTAAGAATAAGCAAATACAGCGCAGCGTACAATCGACAGTCGTGTCACAGTAGGTGTTGACACGATACACATCCCTCACTGCTCAATATCTGTAAGAGTCTAGTACAGACCAACATCTAAAGTGTGACACCGGCATTCGATGACATCTGTATCATATTTTCTAGATGCGCGTTAAACAAAAATGAAAGACAAAAAATACGAAAAATAAAAATGCATCAAGCAATGTATGTTGTATTATCTTATTCGTCGCCTATCTTATTGTTTCGTGCCTCTTATATCACAAGGTCATGTAATGTGCTCATCATTGTCGAGTGACATAGAGTATATTACAAACCTCGATTTCAAGATGCATCAAACTTTGATGGTAACGAAAATGATAACTTAAAATCTTGCTGATCAACTTGACTTGTGATAAGTATCAAATCTACCATCCATACTTGTTGTATGGTACAACAACGGCGACTCTTCCTGTAATCTCTACGTTATCGTGTATGATTATCTCAACGGTTTTGTTTACTGTAAATGTATTAAAATACCAACGCGTATGTCAATTTCAGACTTTATGTATAAAGTAGAAAACAATACTGACACCGCGATGATAAGGTGAAGTGACGGGTCGTGTGCCTCATTAACAAAAACATCAAACAAAAATATCTTGTCATGTTTATAAAAAATTAAAGTCTCTTTCTGGTGTATCTCAATAGTTAATTGTTTATGTTCAATAGAGTAAAAGTGACACTTTCTACTTTCGTCACGTATCAAAATGTTTTTTGAAACTCTATGCATGTCGAATAACTTTGCAGTTCATTTCAGAATAACAGCAAAAATTGTCTTCAATTGAAAAAATACTTACTATGTATTATATACATTATTATACTGATAAATTGAATTTGTATACATTATCATATATGTAAGTGCATATTGTGGCATGTTATTCGCAGCGTGCATTTTAGGGATTTCATTATAATTCATAACCATCGTAATTCATACGTTTTCAAATGCGTATAATATTCTCATGACATTACAATATACATATGTTCAGTCCCGTTGACTTCACTCATCACTTTTTAATTTTTTAAAAATGTTTTTTTTTCTCAATTGGTAATAAACCGTTTGTTAAAATTCTATTTCAATATACATGTAAACATATGTATAAAATCTTAGAAAAATTCATAAACTTGAAATAGCTTCAATGAAAACTTTAAAATTGTTATAGCGAGTTTTGAAATCGTATTTTTGATTTTAGATTTTGTACAAACGAAATTTATACTTATAACGATTTTCATTTTATTTCCACTTACTCCTAATAAGCTTCCGTACAATTTTTCATCTGCACTTATAAGATAATGTTACTAATTTACAAATCACATTTTGATATACGTTCAAACCAAAATGTTATTCAGTGATAAAGCTGAAGATACGATTTACTTACTTGTTGGCATGTTGAACTCAAAGGTCCTGTTAAGATGCTTTAATCAGTATGCTTCAATGTCTTACTTCTAAAAGAAAGTTGTCTCTAGCATAAATAGATAAAAGTAGAACTTCTCTAACTACTAGAAGTTCATAACGGCGTTGTTATGAAGATGTTTCTTATCTTTTGTATAGTGACCATGATGGGACGTGTGCATGGTCATCTCCAGTTGAGACTCTCTCCTTTACAGTTGGATGATTGTAATCCTGTTTAACGTCCCACTCAAGAATCGTTCACTTATTACGATATGATATCGTTTGTCTACAGAACGATACCGCTAATGGGCTTTCACGGTTTTGGGGATAGATGTAAGTTTGATGGCACAACACCATATAAGTAAGGAAGTTACTGAATCGATCAAAACCCACCAGCATTAATGGTAGTTAATAAAATGACAGAATTGTGGGCATTACATTGACCTGGTGGAAAAGTCAATTCTACTGAGCTGTCTTCAACGCTCTTAACCGTGTGTCCCTTTTTGAGATGATTTTAACGAAAGAATACACCAGCAAGTAACCCAGCTGATGGAACTAATTAACCTCCACTGTTCCAGGGGTTACCATTTGGCCTATGGGCGAAATAATGGACCCACGTTTCTTCTATATACACAATTCTACGTAGTAAGTTGGAAAGTTTTGCCTGTAGAAGGTTCAGATAAGCATCGACATGCTCCGATTTGTTGGCTTCAGCTCAATTGTCAACAGTCTTGGTATCCAAACTTGTTGAGAGCCTCTTCATCTCAGGAATAGAATGAACTTGTGAGAAACTCGATGTTACTGAGAGTGTGAAACGTATAGCAGTACCACGTAGGCCTACTTAACTTACTATTTTATCAGTTACCATAGTGACATAAATGAAACTAATTTGTGCCTATGTTATGGGAAAAAAGGGTCACGTATTACAGTAAGAGTCGGCAGTTAAAGAACCCTCACTGCTCAGTGACCGTAAGTAACAACTTTAAGGTCTTATGTTTTACGCTGAATAACTATTATCTTATTCTGATTTCGATTTTGGTGAGAAGTAAAGAATGACGTTGTCTGTCAGAGGATGTTGATTTTTGGTATTAATAAAAAAAAAACCCCAACATTTTAATCAGAAACGTTTGTGCGTTTAAAATATTTAAAAATATATTGTACTTTGGATTTAAATCAAATAAAAGAATAATTTGATTCGAAAAATGAAAGCAACTCAAAAATAAAATTACTTTTAATTTACAAAATTAAGATAAGGACGATGAGAGGTCTAAATACGCTACAAACATAACAACAGAAAATGGGGTACATTATGAAAGACACTGTGTACAACGACATTGAATCGTCTTCTTAAGGCTGAATGGCTAATAAAATGATAATGATTTCTAAAAGTTGTTGATTTTTTCAAAACGCTGTTGGGCTAAGGTGAACATGAAATGATAGCTAACACAATTTTGGATTTGAGCAAATATAACGACCGTCTTGACAAACAAACATTTCTAAAACCGATTATTGAATTAAAATATTGACACAATTAATATGGAGGAATCAAACATGTCTCACTTACTCCGAATAAACAAATATATTCTATAACTGTAATGGCATATAAAGAGGTCTTCTGAATGTTGGTAAACGTTTCCATCGGTTTAACAAACACTCTCGACTTCTCTACAATTAGTGAAGATGTGCCATACCTAGACCCACAGGTATTGTGTTATTGAATCCCATTTTAATTATTGTATACAAGTGTGAATATGGAGGGCCATGGTCACGTCACATATTAGGGTACTGAGTAAAGGCGATAACATGAAATTCTATAACTTATTTGATATCACACAGAATCAAACTGACAAGGTCAACATACATGTAAAGTTATATACATGTATATTGTTACACATTCATTGAACAAATTTGGATATAAATTAACACCATGCCAGACAGGCACCATCATTGTACACTTTACAGCAGGTACATGGGAATTTACATCACTGTATCGTACATAACATATCCAACTGGTTAAAATAACTAGAGGACCACATCATATTACTAATAAACCTAGAGACAGTCAAGCCAAAAGAACTCAATTCAAATACCAACAAGAAAGTCATTGTATAATGACTGACATGTGGTTATAAATTACAATAATAGTTTATGGGCATTGCATGCATCACGTTATTTTTCTCTAATCGGGGCTCATAATTTAACCAGTTAAAGAATTTCAATTGCAGAGAGAAAAAAATTATGAATAAATATCGAAGAACACCATCTACAAGAAAACATTGATACCGATCCTGTGTGTATTCACGATCAAACTTTACAGTGGAATCTCGCTCCTCTGCCATTCCTCCGTTCAAAGAATATTCTCAATTTCACATATGGCTTAGAATTTGATATTCAATAGGAAATATTGACTACTCTGATAGAATGGTACCATCATTTTAATGACCGCCTCTTATAAGGCAAGACGTGTAAGTAAACAAGCAATTGAATTTTGTCTTTGATAGATATCACCATGTCCAGCTTAAATTGTGTCTGTTTTATGTGAGTAACTTAGATGGTAATTTTGACCTGATTTCACTCATCACCGATTTGATGCCATCATCAAATCATATTTTCTAATACTCAGAAAGGTTAAAACCTTTAAGCAAGTCAAACTCTAAACAGAAGAAAATATGCCACAGAAACTGTCCCATTTAGAATACACTCATTCTTAGTGTTTGTGTAATTATAAGTAATCCATATCTTAACACCGAATGTGTACATGAACGTGACTATGCCGATGTTTGTGAATGGTAACCTATGAAAGCGCACATACCAAAGTTAACGCTAACAAAATGCATCATACACACAGGACATACTAGAAAACAACATCACATGTTAATGATCCAATACATCACACGGGTAATCAGGGTGGTGGTGATAAAAATTAACGTATTTATGACAAAAAGAATAAAATTATACTGCATGTTTAAGGAAAAGTGGTTATTGTAACTGAACCGGTATTTACTCATAGGTTGTCAAAACAAAAACTAGCACCTGTCAAACACAAATAGATCACGCTGAAATACCCGTCTCAAAACGTCTACTCTGATTTGAAAGTGCTATAAAAACTATGATAGAAAGGAAACTTACATACAAATCACACTGTCTGAATAAATAGTATTTCTTCAATTATTTCTTTTGAAAATCACCAAACCCTTTACATTCAAATCCTCCATGCTTACAATAACCGAGACGAACATGCAAACTATTTATTTCTGTAAGGAATACAAAATAAAGAATTTGGCATACACGGGCCCGACCTGGATATACCAGAAACGGGATCAGGTGCCTAGGAGGAATTAGCATCTCCTTCGATCATCACATTCGTCGTGAGCCCTATAGTTTGATCAGATAAACAGAGTAATTCGTAGTCAAAATCAGTGTCTAGAATTGGCCTAAGAATTGATATGAAACACGTCAGACAGCATTTGACCCAATAACATGTTGTACTGGCAAATCATACCGTTGTACCGACCATAACATTTGTGAGATACCGTTACTGACTTTAACCGAGACAGTTGGATACCCTGTAACACGTCATATATAATATGTGTGTACAAATGATGCAGCTGAAAATAATGTCTTAATCCCATTACTCTGTATAACCTAAATCGTTTTATATTTCAATATTTTTATGCCTAGCAGTTTAGCAAAAAATTGATGGTACAACAAAGGATATCCAAACGCTCCGAGTCCGGACGTTGGAGTAGATCTCAAAACTTAAGACAATTATAACGGTATGTGTCCAAGTATCCGGGCACAAGATGACAGCATGTAAAGATTCAGCTGTATTTATTTTTCACCGATTTACAAACAAATTTCATCAACTTATATTTATGTATCTCGTTGGCTCTGATGTCGGCGTGCGGGGGTCCAAGTTGCTTTGAGAGGAAACCGACGTGCCCGGAGAAAACCGACGTACTCTTTATATACATTTGTATTCATTCTTTGATACTTATGAACAATGTTTGGTGGAAATAGAAAGGGACTAATATGTGAAAACTGCAAAGTGTCCCGAATCGAAGTTACACAATTACTAACCTTCGTATTGGAGGTTGAGTCCAGTCGCTCGATCACTAACACGTATTGAATAGCAATCAGCTGAACCAGGGAAGTCATTCGCATATGATATATCGCACTGAAATTATTTCTGACATTTGGTTCAATGATGACATAATTATACATATATGCTTTGTATTTTTACGTAATTCTGAAATACATTAGGAAGACTATTTCATACGTTGGGCTAAGAAAGAGGCATTTGAACTTGATACTCTTTCTAAATGGACAAAGTCGATGTTCTCAAACGAAGAATCCGACGACTGATACATTCTACAAACACTAAAAACACAAGTCAATGTTTGTTATCAACAACACAACCACCTCCCGGAAAATTCCATCATCGCCCCTGCAAAGAAAGTACCTATGAACTTTACATTTGTTCGCAAAAGATATTATTTCAGCACTCTAATAGACTCACTTCACTTCTAGGAAAGCCTACATAAAAACTCACAAACTTGTCAATCTATGAAATAATTTTGACAACCATAAAACAGTTCTCACTTCGGTTTGGAATAAAGATAAGAGACAGAGACCTTGAATTTTCATATTTCAATTAATCAGATCTTGATCCTAATGAACTCAAAAGAGTTGTTGGGCCATCTAGTCTCCACATTTCAGCGAAATTCAAACATTAAATCATTTTATTTTTCGATCCTTTACACCAAAATTCCTCACCATAAACTTAGATAATCTGGGATACATCAACATTCACAGTAGTTTGCGGACATTCAGAGATCCTCGAAAACAGTTAAGGACCCGCATGCGGTCACGACCTTTCCAATACATGTACTTGCTTAATAAAGAATATGAGGTCGTCTATGAGACGAACTCTTGAAAACCTTGACGTTACACAACATAAAGACTAGCCTGAACCCGAACTTCTCTGACCGTTACACCCTTTTGTTCTACATTTCATGTATAATTTGTATGATAATAAGTATACCGCGGTCAATAACAGGTCGTCGTAACAGTTCATGAGAACTCGCTAGTGGTCATGAACTTTCCAATACATATGAAATCGTCGAATTTCAGACTTCCTGCATTCTGATTTTTCACTAACTAACGCACATGTACGAACATTGCACTGCTCCCCGTTTTCTTACTTTCTATATACATACAATATGATGATGCTGTATTTACATGTACTTATAAGTTCTTTACTTTCATTTGTTATTACGCCGAAATAGATATTTTCTTTATCCACGGAACTTCTTATTTCTATCTTAAAACACCAAAAAATAAACAAGAATTCTTCGATGATTTTTAACATTTACCCATGTAAAAGTACTTAATTTCTATAATATTACGCGAGACGAGAGCTCGCTCACAGTTACCATCTTTATTCTGAAGGTATGGAAGGAGAAAATCAAGAGGGGTTCGATGAGACGGAAGAAAACAGGATGTTTATAATAACAAGGCAAGTATCATCGTTTATTCATGTATTTTGTGTTATCACGTTTACTTGTAGGTGGAGAAAAGAAGAAGTGGACACATTTCACACTGGAAAAGATCAATTGCCAGCTGGAGAGAGACTCCGTCAACCACGAAATCCTCAAAGTCGTGCTCCTTGAGGGACTAAGCGTTGCTTGATAGGGACACCAGGTATTACGGCTGTACCGTCCAAGGGCGCTCCTATGTAACACTTGTGGAGTTTTCCGAGTCAAGATTGACTGGATAGTTGTGATGTTAACCATTTTAATTTTCCCACCTACAAGAACTAATTAATGTGATAATTTTTTCATTGCATCTTTCTATATTCTGTAGGTACAGACAGATGAAGAGGAAATATCCAGGTTAAGGCAAGTATTATATGCCGTTGCTGTATTGTTGTTTAACGTTCCAATCAAGAATATTTCACTTATATGAAGACGTCACCGTGTGCAAAAATTTTGCCTGTGCTCGGCACTGCTGGCCGTAGAGCAGGGAGGGTTCTTTAACGTGCCAACACCTACTGTTACACGGGACCTCGGTTTTTACTGTCTCATCCGAAAGACAGTGACGGCCAACCGCGTAGTGGCCCTGTGGGTATCGAACATCGGACCCTTCGATTCGGAGTCGAACACGCTAACCACTCGGCCACGGAAGCCCGCGAGTATTATATTCTAGTTTTCATCGCGTTTCAGCGGATAATATTTGACGGTGAAGAAAGGGAGATAGGAACGTTACTCACAGAAACCGATCAGCTGTGACTCTGAAATACGAAGCAGGGTTACCAACTGGAGAGAGGCTCCGTCAACCACGAACTCATCTGTCCAAATTGTAACTGTAATGAAG
>JACSZP010010899.1:0-10410 GCA_016161895.1 Pinna nobilis
AGGGTAGGTGACAGACCACAGATGAAAATTGATTTGGTAATAATGCCATACGTATGGTAATGCACTAATAGAATCAACCAATCAAGTGCCAGTGACGGGCTTTTTGTTTGTATGTTTTTGTTTTACACCACACTCAACCATCCTTCAAATCATATGGTGGCATCCGCTTTTTATTGGTGGACAAAAGAACCGAGTTACAAATGTACCTGGGAAGAGAACACTGACCTTCTGCCACTGCAAGTAAAGTGGCAAAACTTTTTGACGTAATTAATTTATTGCTCTAGCCATAGGGCCAAGCAAGGTTGTGAAGGGCTTTAAACTTTGACCTACATGTATGTACTACAGAGGGTCATTGACCAGGGAGTGGTTTTTAATGGGACAAGAACACCTACTATGAAAGAGGACCCTCAGTTTTTTAACTGTCTCATCCAAAGGACGATAGTCTATGGTCTGTTTTAGTTATCTTCTATGTCATGTTTTATTGAATTAACAAAATATATTGCCAATAGCGACTTACAAGTGTATAAATCGGATGGAGTAAAGGTTGGGAATGACGGTCCCTCATCATTAAGGTCGGATATGGTCACCAGTAAGTAGAGCACATCTGTACGGCGGTCAAGGTTGTCAATGTATTCCTGTAGCGTGGCTCTCTTGCGACGTCCACTCGCTACAGCTTGTGTGGCTTGTACACACACCAAAAATGAGGGAGTTGCTTCCCGATCTATCATTTGTAATGTGGTGACTACTCCTGTACTGCTGTTCACTCGGAAGAATGACGAGACATTGGAATAGCCTGCAGGAGAAGAAATATGTCTTTGTTATGTGCATTTAGTATACAAGGGTTTGTATGGTATGGTATTGTTGTTTAATGTCCCACTGTTTCACTCATATGTAGACGTCACCATGTGCTGGTGAAGTGCTTCAAATTTTGCCTATGCTCGGCACTGCTGGCCGTAGAGCAGGGAGGGTTCTTTAACGTGCCAATACCTACTGTGACACGGGACCTCGGTTTTTACTGTCTCATCCGAAGGACAGGGACGGCCAACTGCGGGCTGGCGCAGATGCGGCTCGAACCCGAATCTTCCTATTCACAGTCAAACACGCTAACCACTCGGCCACGGAGGCCCCACAAGGATTTGTCCAGAATTTAATGATTTCTATTAGACATACAAAACCACTTTTGGGTGTTTTTCATTTTGCTTTATGCCACTCGACAATCGTTCAGTCATATGGTGGCTGCCATTTTTTATTCCCCGGTTACATATGTACCCGGGAAGAGACCACCAGACATCCGCAAGACTTTTGGGTGTAAAGAACAATAATAGTGTGATCAGTCTGAATTTGTTACTACATCTCTCCGATAAAACCATACTAGTATATATCAGAAGATGAATTTGATGCTTATCAATAATCATGAATATAAAATATCATTGTTCCTTCTGTAATGGAAATGGCAGTTGCTCACTTTCGGCCATGGCTTCTATCACTACAAGCCTACAACTGAAAAACTACATAAAATGTTTACTCCTTATTTGCACTTACAGAATGGATGATCCAAGGGTGCAAAAATCTGGTATTGGACTGCATTATTTGGGTACGTGTCAATGTCGCATGCTTCAGCTCTGTAAACGTAAGAGCCAGCAGGCTCTCCTTCCTGAATTGACACCAACTGTGGAACTTCATACTGGAATAGCGTAAAAATGTCATATAATGAATACAGTAGATTTGAAAGATTACAAAGATTTTGTTGTTGTTTGATGATTCACTCAAGAATCGTTCACCTCTGTGGAAATGTCACTGAATCTAGGTTAAATACTTAAATTTACTGTATACCTATCAATATTCCGAGTTTTGATATAACTGTTGATTTCACAGAGTGTGATCTGACTTTCCGGATCACCACACTGTGGTTTTCTGAACCCATATCAGCCATCTCTGAAAATTATGACGTAGTAAACCAAAAAGTTCTACTATCCCCATGGCAACAATAGTGGAAGTTACCACGATCAATGAATATAATTCCATTTTTGGACAGTTGATATTTTTTGCAATGAACATGACGATTCTGAATAATTATTGACCGAATAACTTTCTTGTGCACATGTTTATGCGCGTTGAAAAATAGTTCATGTTCAATTATTTTGTTAGTTTTCCTTTATCAAAGATGGGTATATAATAAATTTATCGTTATAACACTAACTTGATCCCTAGAGCCGGATCACATCTTGCTGATAGGGGCGGATCATTAGATCAAACAAGATCTGATTATCAGCCCCTGTCAACTCGACGTGATCCGGTGCTTAGGAACAAGTTAGTGTTACAATAATATATATTTATCATGAAATTGCAGATCTCAACACTTATGGACAAAAGTTTTTGCTGAGAAATAGATTTCAAAAATTAAGGCATTGGTCATCAATATACATACCTGTTTGTTGGGACAATCCTCAAATGATGGACGCTGGTCATCTATGTCCTGTAGTTGGATGGTCAATAACCTGGTACTTTGTAGTGTGGCGTTCAGCGAGTCTGTTGCTAGTAAGATCAGCTAAAGTAAGTAAAAGACGTGTATGAGAAACATTTAGATGGTTGGTTGATTGTATCATTGTTTAACATCCCACTCAAGAATCTTTCACTTATATGGAGACGTCAAAAGGTGCAACAGATTTGGCATATATACTTGGCACCTATTACCATCAAGCAGTGAGGATTCTTTTATGTGCCAACACTATAGCTGCAATGAGTCATGAACTTTCCGATTCGGTTCGATTTTAATGTCTGGGTTAAATTTTTTCAATTTGAATTATTTATGATTGATTTTCCATAAATATCTAATTTTTCCTTGCATTTGTTAATGACATAATATAAAACTCTTATCTTGACCTCAATTTTAATCACTCAGGAGAAAATTGCAATAAATGAAAAGGTGAATTGCACAGTTTGTTGTTTACACATATGAAAGTATTCAAAGTACAATGGTAAAATAATAGACTTTTTGAAGCCGATTTTGATTCTGATTGTGCAACTTGCGATTCGAGTCAGAGAATCATGATTTTCAGTTTTCGGGGCGAGTCGTTGCAGCTCTAGCCAACACTTACTGTGATCTGGGACCTAGGTTCTTACTATCTCATACAAAGGACGGGGACAGCCAACTGCAGCATGATTGAGATTTGAACCCATGGCCTCATGATCAGAAGGCGAACACACCAACAAATGACAAACCCATGTTTACTTTATCTCCAAGGTGCTTTCTTTCTATGAAGTGTTGCATGACAATCTTACACAACCTACTTGAAATTTACATCATGTACATGTTGTTGGTTGAACTGTTGTTTAATGTCCCTCTCATGAATCTTTCACTTATAAAAAGACGTTACTATGTGCTGGTAAAGGGCGACAAATCTTGCCTATGCTTGGCAGTTATGGCACTAGAGCAGGGAGGGTTCTTCAAGCTGCCAACATTTACTGTGACAAGGGACCTCAGTTATTTACTGTCTCATCCGGAAAACAGGGACTGCTAACCGCAGTGTGGCTCGGGTTCGAACCATGGATTTCATGTTCAGAAGTTGAACACTCTGAACCACTAGGCCATGGCGGCCCCCATTTATGGTATGTACATGAATTTAATACTCCATGGAAAATAATGCATCATGCTTGAAAACTGAATTGTGAATGCATTGACACAAGTCGACAGATTTTCCTTCAGGTTAAAACAGTCATCATTATCATAAAAAGAAGCTGTTCCTACATGCCCTTAGAAAGCATCATTACTATGAATATGGATTCATTTTTAAATCATTGTGAGAGCAAGTGTAAGAGAAAACCATATAAATTTGTCAAAATGCAATTACTTCTAATTAATGAAATTTTGGTGTAAATCCAGCTGAATTATCCCTACTTTTAATATATATAACTGTTGAAATTTCAGAACCATAACATAACTCAAACTGAAGAAATTGGAGCAAAGGGTCATAAGTAGGAGAAAAAAATAATAAAAAAAACTTGAAAGATTGTTGTTGTGGTTGTATTGTTACTTAACGTTCCATTATTTCACTCATGCAGGTGAATGGCGACAAAGTTTGCCTATGCTCGAGCTCTGCACTTGTGAGCAGGGAGGGTTTTATAACATGCCAACACCTACTGTGACACAGGGTCTCGGTTTTTACTGTCTCATCTGAAAGTCAGGGATGGCCAACCGCAGCGTGGCACTGCGTGGATTCGAACATCGAATCCTTTTCGAACCCACTCGGCCAGGCAGCCCCCAAATGTATTGTAAGCTTAGATGTACTAATTTGAAAATACTGATAGGTTTTTCTTCTGAATATTGTTATATCGGCAGCTTAGGGTTTTTTTTCTTTTATTTTGTGTAAAACGTACAGTGGAACCTCGTGATTAAGACCACAAAAATGACTGGCTAAAATTGTCCTGATCAGTGAGGTGCTCTTCTAAGAGAGGTTGGAATAGCCTTGAACTGTGATAAGCAGACTGAATTTTGATGGTCTTGATCCTAAATCATGAAGTGGTCTCATAAATAAGGTGGTTTTTAACCCTTTCAACACCACAGACAGAAATAGACTGGTCCAGACAATAGAAAAAGAGCATACCATTCTGATACTTAGGGTTGAAAGGGTTTAGCAACGTTCCACTGTATTTTTAGAACATCATACATACATCATACACTGCCTGTTCTTCTCTGTCCAAATCGCCACTGACGGTGATGAGGCCGGTAGATGGATCGATGTGGAACTTGCCATAAATTGGATTCAAGCTGTCCATCAGGAAACTGTATACAGCAACACCACCTGGTGTGCGGACAGCTGCCACAGCCGTGGCCACCACTGTACCATTTGGAGCATGCTGTTACGTGATGATAAAAAAGAATGAAATTAAATCAGCAAATGTTTTGATTTATACTGGTGCAAATTGTTTTTTCTGTAATATAAATCTTTGGAACACAATGCATTTTAATTCAATGATTGTCACTTGTTACATGAATGTTTTCCATTTTCATTTCGCCATTGCTCAGAATGTTGGAAAAAAATTGATGATCATCCTTCCCTCGCCCCGCACCCCCACTTCCTTGCTTGATTTGATTACGTCAACGCAACGTTACGCAACAGCTTTCACCACAGTATGACTGGCATACTTTGTAGTGTGGCAGTAATTATTGATGATACTACATATATTTAATGTCCCATTCAAGAATCTTTCAACATATTTAACCCTCCCCCCTGAAATCTAATGGATACTTCCTTACATCAATGATTTAGGCAAGCTCAAAATTGTATTCAGGGGTGAATGGGTCAAGTGTCATCAAATTGCCAATGAAAAACTTAATTTGTTTTGCCTCTATTCAGCACTAAAAGCCTTTATCACATGAACGCTTACTGTTAACTAGTAATTTTGTTTTTTACTGTCTCAACTGAGAGCCAGTGCCAATATTGGATCCACACCCTTGACCTTCCATTTTAAAGCTAGGCACTCTACATCAGAGCTATCTAGTATTGGCATTAAACACTATTGTACAATTTGACTATTGTAAATGACCAGGGCTTGGCACCATAAAACTTTAGAATTTACTTAAGTCTGAGAATTCTCTTAACGGCAGAAAATACTGAATTCCAATCGGCTTATAAGCTGGGGTTAGGGTTAAGAAAATTTTCAGACTTAAGTAAATTCTTAAGTTTTATGGTGCCCATTCCTGTTGTTTTCTTTGTTTTATATTTTCTTCTCTTCTATTCTTTCTCATCTATTCCTTACCTCTGTGACATTTGTGACATTTTGACCAAGTACTGGGCGTGACCAGACTGGTAAGCCATTATCCAGTTGTCCACTGCTGACGACAATAGTGACGTTGACATAGCTGAATAAATTCTGATTGGCAGCTTCGACAACCATGTGAAATGGACTGAGCGCCGATTTTCCACTCAACGAAGCAATGTTCACAATGACTCCACTATCTTCAGATATACTGAACATGTTGAATGCTGCAATACAGTGAATAAGGTATAAATTGCATTAGGGCTATTAATGTTGTCCTGCAAGAATCTTTCATTCATATGGCAACATCGTAAATGCAAGAAAAGGGCTTCCACATTTTTTCAAGATTTCGTAAGAGACAACAGGCACCAATTGCATAAAGAGAAAATCATTCATCTTTTCTGATGATCACCATTTGGTGTTTTGAGGCATGTTGCATCAGATCCAATTAATTGTTGTTGATCTATTGTTGTTTAACATCCCACTCAAAAATATTTCACTCATATGGAGACGTCACCGTATGCTGGTGAATGGCAACAAAATTTGCCTATGCTCGGCACTTATGGCCGTAGAGCAGGGAGGGCTCTTTAACGTGCCAATACCTGCTGTGATACAGGACCTCGGTTTTTAATGTCTCATATGAAAGACAGGGACGGCCAACCGCGGAGTGGCGCTGTGCATATTCGAACCCCAGATCCTTTGATTCGAAGTCAAACACAGATCCACTTAATTAAATCATATCAGAACAAGTTGGCTTAGTTGGTTGAATTGTTGTTTAATGTCCCACTCACGAATCTTTCACTTATATGGAGAAGTCACCGTGTTCAGATTAAGTGCAACAAATTTTGCCTATGCTCGGCACTTATGGCCATAGAGTAGGAAGGGTTCTTTAGCACATGTACACCCACTGTTACATGATTCCTTGGTTTTTACTGTCTCATCAGAAAGAAAGAAACAGCGCACCGCAGCATGGCTTAAAATTGAATTCACAATCACATGGCAAACAAGCTAACCACTAGGCCACAGCAGCCCCTACCAGAACAAGAGTTGTCAGATGACAAAAAAAGCCTCCTGTAGAATATAAAATTATAGAGTCAAAGTTCTCTAAATCGTAAGTAAAAGGTCAAGGTCATTATAGGTCAAAGGGCATGACTCTAAATGAAAGCCCTTATTATGAGGAATCCATACGTGAAATATTAAAGCCATATTTTTTCTGGTTAAAAAAAAAAAAAAAAAAATAGGTTAAAGTTTTGCAAATGGATGCCACCAAATGCCAACATCAACAACAGGGGGGTATGACATAAGCTCTCTGGAATTACATCTCTGCAAGCTGAGGACCATAGTATGAACAGATATTCACTTTTTATAAGACCGATACCATACCTTCAGGGTCTATCTGTGAAAATCTGTAGGTGATTTCCTTGTTAACACCAGAGTCGGCATCAGTTGCCCTGACGACGTCAATTCTTGTGTATAGATTGAAACTCTCATCTGCTGTGAAGGTGTACGATGGTTGTTCAAATATTGGTGGGTTGTCATTCAAATCTTCTACATTAATGATCAACTGCAAAAGAGGCAAGCAGTCAATTAATGGTATAATGTGATGAAATTGATAAGGGAAACCGTCTCTTAGGGTGTCCGAGTAGCATGGCGATTTGCACTTTCGTTTCTCACTAATGAGATGCTGGTTTGATCCTTGGCTCTGTCACAGTAGTATGTGAGATGGTATGGTGATCACCAACTTAGACAAATAGGTTTTCCCCTGGTACTCCTGTTTCCTCCCACGGAAAGAACCCCACATCCCAACATCAGAACCACACAAGAGACATTAATATAAGTTCACTAAACTTGTTTGTTAATTGTTGTAAAATAAAAAAAAAGTTTAATTTTTGACCATCTCTTAGGACCTACACACTCACCAATGAAGTCAAAATTTGAATTTTATCTGTAGGGGTCCAATGAAGAACCTTAAGTTTGAGACCTTAACAGCAGTATTTAGGGCCAAAATAAAAATTAATAGAGTATGTGACACACCTTCATGTTGTGGTTGGCAATCATGCAAAGTTTCATCTCTCTATGAATGACTTAAAAAATATGATGCAGACACAGAGAGTATGTTTCACCTGGACATAATGATGGACAAACATACAAATGGACATGTGGATTGACAGAGCAATCCTTATAGAGCTTCCACCATTTTCAAAGGTGCAGCCCCCATAGCCATGCTGCATTTGTTACGTTTGCCGTTATCCAACAAAGATGATGTTCTATTAAATAATCTTACGATAAAATGGTGCATTTTGTGCCAACATATTATGTCATTCTTAATTCCAGTGAAGGGCTACATTAATTTTGGCCAATGCTAGGCACTTATGGCCTTTGAGCAGTGAGAGTTTGTTAACCTGCAGACATACGGTGAAGCCTCAATAATCCAAACGCTTTCATTCCCAAGTGAAATTTTCTGGATAAATGAAGTGCTCTGATTACTGAAGCATATTTCTGTAATGTACTAACAAAAAAATGAAAATTCTCCTAACAGGACGTTTTGTGCGGGAGGTGAAGCATCCAGATTATTGATAACTCTAAGATTGATGAAGCTCCAATGAACTGAAAAATACTGTATACATGGTTATTTTTGCCCCGTATTATTTTCGCCCTAATGCACTTGTAAACGATTTCGTCCCATTTTAAATTTGTCCAGTCCTGTCATTATCATATTTAATGGATTAACCATTTTGTATTAATTAGCCCAGTTTTTAATTCACTAACTAACGATGAGGGTAAAAGGGGCTAAAATAAAACAAGGGTGAAAATTTCCCTGTATATACAGTAGGGCCTCAGTTCACTGCTGAGGCTTGACCCCATGACCTCAGGATCTGGAGGCAAACACTCTGCGTTTGAGCCCTGACGACACTCAAATCTGAAGATGAATGACAAGTCTTCTATGTTAATTTTTACTCACGATCAAAGACGCCTGATTTTGCTCACTGGTAGACCCTGCTCCTGGATTGTCCCTGGCAAACAGTGTCATTTTGTAGCTGCGCGTTGTCTCGTAATCCAAAACAGTTCCATTTGCTACAATCAATGCTCCCTGGAACAGAGAAATTGACAAACGATAAAATCACCAGTAGATCATGCTGTAGACTCTAGAGGGTCAGATCTTTTAGATAAATTGACCCATGAAATATCAAAATGGACTCTTCCAAAAATGAAAAGAATCTATTTAGTTGAAACATCTGGGGTCCATGATTTACATGTAATATGAAGTTGTTCTACAGATTTATCAAAAAATGTAGATTTAAACCTTGCTTTTCGGTCAACATTGGTGATCAAGAATAATAACATACAATGCAGAGTCATGTGAAAAACAAAATAACAAAAATTTCACCCAGAATTAAATCATGGTGGGTTATTGTAAAAAATACTGTAGTTTTGAGGAAGTACAAGTATGTAAGAGATGTCATAATGTACAATTCTGATGTAAACCATAAACAATTTATCTATAGTGGCCTTCTCGTTTGTATTGTATTGATATTTTATAACATCCCACTCAAGAATATTTCACTCATATGGAGATGTCAACATGTGCCAGTGAAGGCAACAAATTTTGCCTATGCTCGGCACTCATGGCCGTAGAGTACAGAGGGTTCTTTAACATGCCAATGCTTGCAGTGACACAGGACCTCAGTTTTTATAATGGCCCTCTCTCCAGAGATGAATTCCTCTGTAGCATTGTCTGAAGGGGTATAATTTCCTCTAAGACTTTATCAAAATTTCTTAATTTGTTTGTTTAATGCCACACTCGACAATCTTTCAGCCATATGGGGAACGCCAGTTTTTATTGGTATAGGAGAGAACTCAATTATAAATGTACCCAGGAAGAGAACATCAGCTTTCATTAGAAACTGACAAACTTTCTTCCCTGCTACATGTACAAATGTACCCGGGAAGAGACCACTGGCATTCCAGTGGCAAGCGAACTGGCAAATTTTCTCCGACATAATCAACTTAGGTTTGAGTGAGGCTTGAATCTGCACTGGCGAGAGGAGAGAGACTCAAAAGTGTAAACAACACTGCTCTTAAAACATTCAGCCAAGGAGGTCCAACATTCTTAAGAGAAGAATTGTAGACCGACTGGACAGCATGACTTATATAAACCACATCAAAAGAAGCTAACATCTTATACTACAGGACACTATTGCATGCCAAGAAAACACACACACACACACTCTATTTAAAACACATGACCTTTGTTCATACTCAACACAACACACACATGCTATTGTTGCAATAAAAGTTGAAAAAAAAATTCATGCTCTTGACATTCTATGATTTTTCTGAGTATTTCATATATATCTATATGCATGTACAACAAGAGAATACGCAGTAAGGCTGGCCATTTATCCTACTTATTACAAATAAGACTAGATTAGAAGTGCCGTAAATAATCATGTGCTGACTATATATTTCTTTTGCACACAACCTTCTATCTTGATGTTCTGTGGTGCAACTAGGTCCTTTAAATATTCTGCTTTACAAAACAGAAGATGTGAACAATTATGACAAATTTAAAATGGTTCACAAATGCCAGCAATATACTTATACTGTGAAGTCCATCTTGAGAGACCTCTGTCATGAGATACCATCTGT
>JACSZP010010904.1:0-14569 GCA_016161895.1 Pinna nobilis
ATATCCTATCTATTCTCGGTAACCAGTGACGGATCTTTTTATTCATTGTAGGTGTTCGACAACGTCACGATTTTGTTTAGTGATGTTGTTGGTTTTACTAACATCTGTAGTCAGATATCCCCAATGGAAGTTGTATCCATGCTGAATGCCATGTATACAAAATTTGACCACTTGAGTGAGCGGCACAGTGTATACAAGGTTGGTCACAGTTATATTTATTTGAAGGATGCATTTTAGTGCAAAATGCCCCCCGGGAAGATTAAAAATCCTTGATAACAATATTTCAAAAGCAAAAATGTTATCTTATATGTTATCTATTAGCTTTATGCCAAATAGCAGCATTGACTTTCTGAAAANNGGAGAGTACAATGTCAGAGTAAAGCAATCGTGCACACATTTTACAATAAATAGGTTGGTTATTTGCATTGTTGTTTAACCAACTTCAAGTGCGTGTTCAGTTTGTTTTACATACTATAACAAACCAATGTCATATATAGATGTTCTAAGTACATACAATTTGGAAGTTTCACATAAACTATTTATAAAACTACCTTTTTCAATTGATTTCGGTAAGATTAAATTTTATGAGCTATGATATATTTTTTTAAATCATAGTAAAATGATGTGAAATTACTTAAGTACATCATTGTATTTTTTAAGAGATTACATAAAATAAAATAAATAAATAAAATAAAATGAAATTAAAAACAACTTTGTAGAGAATAAATAATGCAACATCTTTATTTTATAAGGTTGAAACGATAGGTGATGCATATATGGTAGTCTCTGGAGCACCGGAAGTTACGAAATATCATGCAATAAATATATGCAATATGGCTCTGGACATGATGGAATCAATGATGGATCTCAAAGATCCCTCCACTGGAGGGCACATGCAAATAAGAGTGGGTAAGTGAATGAACTAAAATTAAAGGTTGCCCATCTCTAAAGAATGGTCAATTCGGGGTACATGTTATTTTAGTTTCGTTGTCTGTTCTTGTTTATTAGTGTCATTTTGAGTAGTCGAACGGTTCCTTTATACTAGAATGATGTTTATTTGTCCAACTGCTTTATAATCGTCACCCTAATACAAAGGTCATAATATGTTGAATTGCTTGCTCGTTTCTCAATTAATTCATCTTTATCTGACTTCAGAATCGTGACAGATGTGACCGGCCAGCAGGGAAACTTACTCCTCAGTGACACATGCCCATCGTCTTTTTTTACAGAAAACCATTTCAGTTCACTATTCACCAAATTTGTATATTGCCTTCCGACCTTTCTGCTCATCAATACTTTATCTCTGTGAATTTCATATTACAGCTTAGCATAACTGGTTTTCTCTTCCTTACAGGTGTCCACAGTGGAACCACCGTGGCCGGTGTTGTGGGGATCAAAATGCCGCGCTATTGCCTATTTGGCGACACAGTAAATATTGCCTCTAGGATGGAAACAAATGGAGAGGTACAGTTTGTTGTTGATCAATTGTTTGTAACACTATAATTGATGCAGTTTTAAATACCGTATACTTAGAAACAAAATATATCTCATTTTTTAATTACGATCATTTTCAATAACCACCGTTTGGCTGATCATATTAATTACAAACGCCTTTTTCAACGAACATTGACATTTAATCAACTCTTTGGGTTTCCGTCAAGCGTCTGCGACATATATGAAATTCACACAGGGGGCGCTGACTCCTTCCAAACACCTTGTCTGATCTCATCAGGAATTTGCAATTGTTTTCCAAGTTGAGACAGGTTTTACAGCAAAGTCATCGTAGAACTTATAGAAACTATACATAAGACGATTATGCTTTATTATTACAGATAAGCCGTTGTACATCTAAATCAAAGAAATCAAGCGATTCATTGTTAATGCGCAACTGCTGAAGATAGTTCTTAATGACATTACCATCCATTAATCAAAAGCATTTGTCCGATGTCAATTTGTCGTTTATACAGGCAATGAAGATCCATATCAGTCAGACGACCCGGGAATCACTAACTAATTACCCGTATGTAGTCGAAGAACGTGGCAGCATTCCAATTAAGGTATGTAATTCGTCACGTTTTATTACATGTTCTGTTCTATTATCTCATGCAGTGTTTGAAGTACCAGGTGTAAAACAATTTTTATTATGTCATCGAAATGCAAAATTACTTTAGTTCTTGAATTAAGCATTTATTCTCTTTAATACACGACAATATATAATTTGTTACTTTGCAATGTAATTAGAGATAATAATTATCCCTGCAAAAGAATATAAATTAAATGTTATTTAGATTCTTAAGAGCGTAATTACCGCGAGGTAGACTCTAGTGCCATTTCTGATAAATTTAAAACAAGAAAAAAATCATATAAAAGAGGTGTACTTAGCGTTGTTGTGATTATATTGTGAACTAAGTCCAAAGGTTAATATCATGTTATTGCTTTTTCAAATAAAGATTTATTTGTTGAATTGTTGTTTAACGTCACACTCAATAATCTTTCACTTATATGGAGACATTGCCGTTTGCCAGCGAAGGACCACACGTTTTGCTTATGCCTTGGACTTTTGACCGTAGAGCAGGGAAGTTTTTTTTTTAAAACTTTTATACAACTACTATGACACCTGACCTCTGAAAGGGACAACCAAACGCAGCGTGGCTCGGGCATGGACCCAAAATATCACGATGGCAAGGCGGATGCGTTAATCAGTAGGTCACGGCAGCCCCTTTACATAGGATTTGAAAGGAAAAAAAGAAATAAACACATCTTAAGCAAAAAACATTAAGTATGAAATATACTTAATAGGTATACAATGTATCAGTCAGCTACAAACTATGATTTTAGGTCCTTTTGTTTTGATGAGCCGACTTATTTTCATTATAAGCGTATTCGCCTCCTGACCAAGAGTTCCTAGGTTCAAATTCACCCTGCAGATTCAGCAGGCATTTTTCGTCTTTTGGATAAGACAGCCAAAACAAAGTTGTTGTTGTAGTTGTAATGTTGTTTAACGTCCCGCTCAAGAATATTTCACTCATATGGAGACGTCACCGTGTGCCGGTGAAGGGCGACAAATTTTGCCTATGCTCGGCACTTATGGCCGTAGAGCAGGGAGGGTTCTTTAACGTGCCAACACCTACTGTGATACGGGACATCGGTTTTTACTGTCTCATCCGAAAGACAGGGACGGCCAACCGCGGGGTGGCGCTACGCGGATTCGAACCCCGGACCCTCCGATTCGAAGTCGAACACGCTAACCACTCGGTCACGGAGGCCCCGCCAAAACAAAGTCCCCGTGTCACTGTAAGTGTCGGTGCGTTGAAGAACCCTCATTGCTAAGTAGTCATAATTGCCTAGTTAAATGTATAAGCTCGTTAACAGCATACATTTTCATGAAATTAAATTTTATAAATTTCCGAGGATTTCATTGGTAAATAATCCAGAAAACACTCGGATCATACTTCAATGACCCGACGTTAATTAAGCCGCGCCCCTTAAGGCTGTGTATTACGTCACGCACGCTGAGTGCAATGATGGTATCGGTTGTCTTAATGACATGACGCAATTGATGCGCGACTGTTTGTTTGACTATATCATTTCGATAAAGAATAAAAAGATAAACAAACGTTTCAAAAATTGGCGAAGTTACTACCAAACATTAGTTATAAGCATTGCTTCTATATTTCATCGGGTTCACATCAGAATGACAGGAATGAAGACTGTGCACACTGTGAATTTCGCGCAGCAGTGAACCAGACAAAAATTAGAATCAATACTTAAATATATGAAGTTTTTTTTGAGTAGGGCGTTGAACATAAGTACAACCACTCAACTTTACATATAACAAAATGTGTATTTAGGTGTGCATCCGGACACGCTTCGTCTTCGTATTTCCTTTTTCGCCTAACTTACCTATACGAATATCATTTCTGTAATAATTTGTAACGTCAAGATTATTTACTCAGGAATCTCTAAAAAGGTGAAAGCCGAAAAATTGTGTCTGTGCTTGGTACTTTTGCGGGTAGAGCAGGGAGGGGGATATTAACGTGCCTACACCTACTGTGACAAGGGACCTAATGTCTTACTGTCTCAGAAAACTGCTGCCTTGCTGGAAATCTCATCTCAGCCCCTCGATCAAAAGACGTACACGCTAGCCACAGGGCTATTGCCACAGATTTGACATAGTGAAATAAAAAGACGAGAGGTTACACCAAATACACAACTAGTAATCCAAAGAGTTAAGCATGTCTGCAAATACTCTGAGACGAGAGTTGATACCAAACGTCTCCTGAGGATGCAGTCCATATGATTTATCTCGCTCAAGTTGAAAAAAAAGTTTTCAAATCTCAAATTAACTTGTACAGTTGAGAAAATGGTTTGTCTGAGAGTAAACTTAATTCAATGGTCCAGATGCTATGTATACGTTACGTTAGATATGCATATTTTGAGATAAATTACGTATCTCAAACCATCTTAGTATTAATCAATATTAATTTATCTATTTATAGGGTAAAGGAAGCATGAAAACGTACTGGCTCCAAGGACGAGATGACAAAAGCATTCCGACTTGTCCATTCGGTGACATCGTTGGTGATCTAAGGGAAACGCCTAAAAGCGGAAAAGGAGGTGGAAGTTTAGACCTGCGTAGTTTATACTCTCCTGTTTCTTTTGATGACGTACAACGATCAAAAACGCCTGTGGTTATCTCAACTCCTGTACATAGAGGAAATTCGAGAATTAACTTATACAGTGAAGACAAACCAGATAGCATAAGCAAAGATAAAGCAAATGGGGAAACAGTTGTTGCTACTTCAAACGACAAAGAATTCAACTATGAATCGAACTGCAAAAGTATCACGGATGTTGTAAAGTACTCGTCACGTGATCGCATCAGGGTATCAAGGTTCTCAAATGAGGATAAAAGCGCCACCTGTTGTCTCCTATAGTGTTCAATCTTATATGATGCATTATCGAGTAATTTTTGTTTATTTGTAAATTGAATTCATTTTCTGATACCTCATTTTTAGGGCAATTCATTTTATACAGAATCTCGATCCGAACAGTCCCTTATATTGTTTGCCCAGTAAAAACATTTCTGCGTTGTTTCAATTCTTGTTATTACTATGTTGTACAAATTTCCTTAACTGTTTTTGTTTTTCAGAAATGAAAAAAGAATTGTTCCTCCTTATTTTATAAAATTGATATCTAATATAATGTACACAATTGTCAGAATTAAATCTACGTTTTACTGATAACATTTATGTATGGAAATCAATCATACAGTTCATATGTAGAGTCAAATGAGTTTCGTAATATTCCGAATAAGAGAGTTCGCTTTTGTCAGCCTTTGCCGTTTTTGAAAGTTTTTCCAAAACAATTAAGAAAATAATTATATACCTTTTCCACGGATTTATAACGAATTCTATATGAAAAATTTCTCTTTCATTCTTTTATTGAGTTTTGAATTTTGAGTTGACAAATAAAAACACATTATCATATAAATTTAGTACACACTTAACATTTATACTAACTCTCCGTGATTATTGTATTAGATTCGGTTTCTAACAGAATGTTCAAGATTATAAAGTATCTCAGGACAGGATATAGGAATATTCTTTTTTGAAGAAAAAACAACTATGACCGTTTAAAATTGTGTTTGGAGAGGGCATTGAATGTTAATATCAAATAAAATTGCAGAATGCAGTGAAATTGAAACATACACCATTCATTTGATATTTTTCCTAATTGGTTTATTTCCCCGATGTCTTATTTTTCAAAGTTATTAATTATTATGACGGTTACAAATTTGTAACTCATTTTGTAAGATTATCGATTTAACGCAGTGGACACTGTAACATATCTGGCGAGAAAATTATGTTCTATGAAATTACCGATTGGTCAGTCATTGTTTATTTTTCTTTTTTTAATTGTACATTATATAAGACATAACTTACCCATTTCTGGGTCTTAAACTTTATTGTTGTTAATGTTATATTATAGTAATATTAATCTCTTATTCTCATATTATAAGTTTTATACCACATACCACAAATCAGTGTCATTGTGTCCGTCAGTGGCCAACCTCTTTCGTCATTTTTCTTCCGTTGCAGTTGTCATACTGAATTTCCTTTGTAAAGCTTTTCATCGCCCATAAAGATTAACCTAATTATGATAAGGGTCGAACTTTTCCTCTATTCAAGGTTCATTTATTTAAATTCATAATCGCCAGTCCACTTTTCTTTGAATACTCAGGATTGTCTGGCATCATTTTGAAAAAAATCTACGTCTTACTCAGAGTAAGAACGTTCTCAGTCTAGGCCCTAAATCTACCGTGATTCACCTCCATGTTAAACATAAACGGCAGACCAAGTCTTAAACTTAATATTTATGGTGAATAGGACAGATCTTAATGAAACATAACGCTCTTAATAATATTGCATTATTGTTACAAAATATTGTTCTTGATACAAAGAACGGAATTTCTGTATCCCCATGTTTCAATTGAGAAAGCCGCCTCTACCGATAAACGCTTAATCCTATGCACAAGCAGAGTCTGTAGGACGAGTTTTATATTATTTCGTTCGTTATACATCTACAAATTCGGTAGTATTATCCAATATTTGATTTACGCGTAGGTAGGCAAAATGACTATCGAGAATCATAGAATTTGGCGACATAACGTTCCAGAATGTTGATAGGCAACTTGATTTGTAAGTCCAGCTTTTTGTCATTAATTGCTACAATGATATGTTTGAAATACTCTTTGGTACCACAATCAACTTCAGATCAGATTTCAGAGGCGAACCGAATTTCCTCTATTTCGAATGAGAAAGTTAAATCCGGTCTCCCTTACGTTAGTTAATGGCACGTTAAAAAATCCTCACTGCGCAATTGGCGCTAGAGACGAGCACAGACTATACATGTTATCCTATCCTTTGGGATACTAATATATCATTATTTCGATAATTATGCATCTGCTCCTTCTGTTCCATAATATCATCTTAATCATCATCAACATTTTTATTATAATAACATGTATCAATATAATAGTTAACTCCTACGGACATCATTATTTTCTCATTTTTTTATCCGATCTGAATTTTTAAGATTTGTTACTTTGGTCGATTTATTACAATATATGGTTTGGCATGGCTAGTAAGAAAACCCAAGTGACTGGCTATAATTTGTCTGATTGGTGAGTTTGTCTCCTGATGTTGAGATAGCCTTGGAAAGTGATAGACAAACTGATCTGCTCTTCATACTCTGAATAATGAGGCAGTCTTCAGGCGAGGTTCTTTTTTATATATAATTTTTTGATAGATTATTCAATTTTGTTATTTCCTCTAGGTATTCGTTTCTCTCTACCCTTGAGATTTTGACTGGTCAATAATTGACTATGTCGTCAACCCCTGGTACAGTTATCTGTGATAAATTATTTATTGTCTCAAGTTTTTTGTATATACATATTTATCAAATCGAATATCTCATAAATTTCCAGTGTTGATAAGAAATCATTTACTTTACAATTGTAGTATGTTGCTGTATATGATTTTTAGACCAAATAAAACATTGAAGCTTAAATATTTTCGTCATTCATAAAAAATATCGGTTCCTTTTACTTTTGTTTTGGGGAGAGGTCCTATTTTTTATTGGTTTTTTTCCTTGCTTATCACATCAATTATAGTCTTGTATTGTTAAAGCCGGTAAGATTATGATGTCATAACGATGGGACGTCGTACACTGTGTATATTACATTGTCTAAGTACTGTCGCCTTTCGGAGGTGGTATCAATAATTAATTATTGTGTGCTATATGAAATGGTAGATAACTCTTTCTTAAAAAAGTTATATCGATCTATGCATGGCTATTTTTGTCATATGATGGAGTCGAAGTGAACGAATAAGCAACAGCTATAGATAAACAGGAGCCGCCGTGGTCTAGTGGTTATCGATTTCGGCCTCTAGTGTTGATGCAGGTACGGGTCCGTGTTGTGCTACCTTTGGCTATACCTGTCTTTCGGATGAAACAGAAAAACTTGAGCCCCCTAGACCCGTAAGGTGTCGGCACGATAAAGAACCCCCCCCCCCTTCTGTACGACCATATGTCGAACATAAACAAAGTCTGTCGCCCTTCCTAGGTACCTGATGATTTATCCATATAAGGGAAAGGTTCTTGAGCGGTAAATTAATCAAATGAGCGGGAGGTTTCACAAATTACAACACACGAACCAAATTATAGGCAAATTATCGTCTTCAGAAAGTAAGATGGTTAAGAGTATCAAATATAAACAAGAGCCCATAGAAGAACACATCATACGCCCGCCGCCATGTTTGATACTGAAGAAACATTGTTATGAAGTTTGAAAAAATGAGTTTTTAATTAGTCAAGTTATTGAACAGACATTGAAAAGTTTACAAATGAAGACAACTGAAAAGCTGTAACTCAAGAAAATTATGCTGATACTCGAAAAGTTTCAGAAATCGAACTCATCAAATCTTTCATAGTAAGTAACAATGTTATAAAGTTTGAAGAAAAGCCGTTCATAATTCGGAATGATATGGATCAGATATTGAAAAGCTTACAAATTATAACAAGTAAAGGGCCATAACTCTAAAATTTATACTCGAAAAGTTTCTGAAATCAAACTCATCAAAGCTTCCATAGTAAAGGACATTGTAATAAAGTTTGAAGAAAATCTATTTATAATAAGGAAAGTTATTGAACAGCCATTAAAAAGTTTATAGATGCATTGAATCTTAAACAAAGGGCAATAACTCTGTGAAAACCAAAGCAAGAGTTACAGTTCTTGAATACTACAGTATGCCTTGAGATGGTCTTGATGTGCATGAAGTTTGAGGAATGTATCATGCATAGTATAAGAGCTCTGGACAAACCAAAAAGTTAATTTTTTTTTACAAAGGGCAATAACTCTTTAAATACAGAAGCAGGAAGTTACGGTTCTTGGACATTACACTGTGCCTTTTGATGATCTTGATGTGTATGAAGTTTGATGAATGTATCATGCACGATATGAGAGTTATGCTCTGGACAATTTAATTTTCTTTGATTTAATTTTCAACAAAGGGCAATAACTCTGTAAAAACTGCAGCTAGAGTTCTTGGACACTGCCCAGCCCCTTGTGAAGGTCTTGATGTGTATGAAGTTGATGAATTCATCATGCATTGTTTAAGAGTTATGCTCCGAACACAGGAAAAAGTTAAATTTTTAACCAAGAGCATTAATTCTGTAAAAACAGAAGCAAGAGTTACAGTTCTTGAACACTGCACTGCGTCTTGAGATGGTCTTGATTTGTATGAAGTTCGATGAATTTATCATTTACAGTTTAAGAGTTATGCTCTGGACAAAGGAAAAAATTTAATTTTTAACAAAGGGAAATAACTCTGTAAAAACGGAAACAAGAATTACGGTTCTTTGACACTGCACTCTGCCTTGTAATGGTCTTGATATATATGAAGTTTGATGTATCATGCACGGTTTGAGAGTTATGCTCCGAACAAAGGAAGGATTTCATTTTTAACAAAAGCCAATAACTCTGTAAATACTGCAGCTAGAGTTACGGTTCTTGAACACTGCNNACACTGCACTGCGTCTTATGATGGTCTTGATGCGTATGAAGTTTGATGAATCTATCATGCACGGTTTAAGAGTTATGCTCCGGACAAAAAAAGTTAACGGACGGACGGACGGACAACGCCATACCATAATACGTCCCGTCAGTCGACGGGCGTATAAAAAGAATCAAACAAATGTTTTAATTTTAATTGCACGTGCAAACGAATAGAGAATTTATAACACTTGAAAATCGGCAAGATAGACCAATCAATCAAGATTTTTACTGTCTCATTCTAAAGGAAAATCCATATAACAAACACGCATTTAATTTCCTCTGAAAATTGTTGCCTTGATGTAAACGACGACAATGGCAGCCAGAAATTAATGTTAGAAGACCTAAGTCAAACGAAAAATACTTAATTTTTGTGGGTTTTTATTTGTTGATATTGACGAAGAAACGAAAAGTTGATGATTGAGAGTCGAAGTCTTTACATTTGTTTATTTTATCTTTAATATTCCAATACCGAAGACTCAAGACATGACTTAGTGTGTCTCCATGCTTGCAGCTTTTGGATAGAGATTGTTTATTATTTGTTAGGGACGATGACTACTTCTGATTAAGACTGACAGACATACGCTTACAATTAGTAACCGTCATCTCTAAAAGGCAAAAGAGTGCAGATATTTAAGGACTTCGGAAGTGAGTCAGGTCTGGTACCAATTACAAGTTCTACCTCTGTACACGCAACAGGGATAATATGTAACAATATGAATTTTCTTCGGAACTTATCATTTATTTTGTTTGAAGTTTTAATGAAATAAAAAGGTAAAGGCAACGAACAGTGATTGATCTCATAATTCCTATAAACATTGCAAAATGTGGATTTTGGGAAACACGGACCCCTGGATACGCCAGAGGTAGGATCAGGTGCTAGGAGGAGTAAGCATCCCCTGTTGACCGGCACACCCGCCATGAGTCCTATGACTTGATCAGGTAAACGGAGGAATCAATAGTCAAAATCAGTGTGTACAGAACGGTCTAAAACCGTTATGAAACATGTCAGACAGCAATCGACCCAATGACAAGCCGTATCGGCAAACCAGAGCTTTGTACCGACCGTTGAATTTACAAAGCTGACTTTAACCGAGACTGTTGGAACCCCTTTAACATCAACATGTTTGTCAGTAGCCTTAATACAACTTACCAATCGAGAATACATCACCTGTTGTATCCATTCGAATGACCTCAATCTAATCTTTTGACCTTATTACTATTTTTTTTAAATTGAAGTTTTAATCGCATTTCCCGATATATGTATCATTTTTATGTCAACATTTAATAAAACTTACTCGTTAAGGGATACTCGTGTGATTGACCTTGAAGTCATCTGTATAATGTAGAACAACGTCGGGGAATAACTTAATGGTAAATAATAATGTACCACGTGATACTCGATGACGTTTGTACGGAGCAATAGTTTCTATTAGTGATGGAGTTAAGCTAGAGGACGCTATCTCGCGCTAACGTCATTTTAGCGGAAAGATTACGTTCAGTAACATTCTATCACCATAGGCGATACCGGTACCGCACACACGTTTTCGGTTATCAAGTGGAACATGTTTTCCATTGCAATAACATAATCATTTTACATCCGGAATATAACGGTTACATATTTACAGCACAAAACAATTGGTACCTACCAATCATAGATATGTTAATTCCAGTTCAGTACTATTTATAATTGTCTGTTTGTACCTCAGAGCTTATCTAAGGAATTTGAGAAATTCCGTTGATGACAGTTCAAACACTTTAATTTTTTAATTTGTCTGGGATCAAAACATGAATATAAGAACGATAATAAGAGAGCAACGACAACGAGGTGTACAAGTGCATTAACTTAAATTAAAGTTAATCTTTATTCCAGAGGTTCTATGAAATCAGATATTTGTGGTATTCTGATACATTTGTTATAGCTGTAAAAGTAAGCAAAATAATTAGTGATTTCTTGTTAAGAATTACGAAAAGGTAGGTATTTTGAACAGAACAGAAAAATAAACCAAAACAGTCTTTTGCTATGTACAGGGTGATCCATAAATTCTGTGACCGTTTCCTATCTCAACTAATTTTTTATCCTTAGTTACGTTGCTAAGGATGTGTCATTGTGATCCTGTATATTTAAACTTTTTGATTTTATGTAAAATAAGGGAAAATCAAGACGTCTCCATGCCATTATGACGTCATATAATTCTTGTTGGCTTTGTCAAATTGGCTTCATCAGATCAGAAGGCTGCATAGATAGTCCAATTGTTTATGGAGAGTCACTCACCTTCAACAGTTCCATTAACTATACAGAAAAAAATATTCATAGGTTACTAAATATTTCAAAGAGCAACAGACCGTATTTTAAAACGTAGTCAGGAAAGAAGTGTGAAATGTCAGTGCCACCTAATGCAAAATCTCGATGAATAAATTAAACAAATACTAACTGCTGTATTTGCTTACAAATGACGCCAAATTTAGCATATTGTGATATTTTTCAAGGTTTTGTTTATCAGGTCGATAACATCCTTAACTTTGTTCTTGCAATTAATCTTATTTCTATTTTAAAACTTGTTAATATAGTCTTCAAACTAGTATATGTCATTAAATTTAGTTTGATAGTTCAGAAGTCTTATTGTCATTTGAAATGGTTACGTAATTCATGGACCACCCTGTGTTATGGACCACCCTGTAGTTGCACTGTCGTTAGAATTTTACTTTACGGGAATATTGTTTTCAAAATTACTCATTACTTTATATCGTTTTTAGCAGCGTATCGTTTCATCTTGGAGATCTTACGGAAACGCTCTCTTGATTACTAAGGTGAAATGAGCACTTTGCGTGTTTTACTTTATGCAATCGGTATTCAAGAATATCATGTTGGCTGATTAGAGAACTAAAATCAAAGTGATTAGTAAAAGGATTATCAAGAGGACGAACAAATTCAAAAGTGCAACGAATCCTTTCTCTTTAACCCATAAATGAAGATAGAGAGGAATATTAACGACAGACTTACAGTCGTTCTTTTAAATGCTGGAATGTCAAAACAGAAAACAATCCCAGAATCCTTTTAGACTTCTTATTTTTACAAAATCAAAACAGGCCAGAACGATAGCCGGTACTAGCAGAAAACATGAATACACGTATATGCATGTGCTGTAATATATTATACCTTGTAATAAGAATAACATACAAAACTGCACAAAAAGATGATGTGTAAATTCGTACATGATGACTCTATTATAACAACATAATTGATATTTCGGCATAAAGGGGTGCATAGCTTACATTTTCCTTTGATACATTAATTTCCTACCATACAGACGCATTTTAACAAACAAAGCAGTAGCTGGATATGAGTGGCCTATTTTGGGTGTCCAATTCTGTATTTGGGAGGGAAGCAATGATACACTCAGATATAAGCTATAACAAAATAATTATGTGTGGAAACTTTTTTTTATGTTTTTATTAGAAATACTATACCAGAAATACTTTTAAAGCAAAAAAATGTATACCTTTCCGTGTCCGATTTCAATGATTAAACTTTGTGTTAATCCCCCGCCTTCTTTTTCAACTTTACTATGATATGCCGTGCAGACATATGCTATTGTTTGTTTTGTTGTTGTTTAACGTCCCACTCAAGAATATTTCACTCATATGGAGACGTCACCGTGTGCCGGTGAAGGGCGACAAATCTTGCCTGTGCTTGGCACTTATGGTCGTAAAGCAGGGAGGGCTCTTTAACGTGCCAGCACCTACTGTGACACGGGACCTCGGTTTTTACTGTCTCATCCGAAAGACATGGACAGCCAACCGCGGAGTAGCGTTGCGGGAATCGAACCCCCGGACCCTTCGATTCGAAGTCGCACACGCTTACCACTCGGCCATGGAGGCCCCACACATGCTATTAGGAGTAATTGTAAAATGATAATTTGTTGAAAACTAGTTTAACAAGTACCTCCTATCAACCCAATATAGTAGATGTTGCCTCAGCAAAGAAACTGGCATCTAACCGCATCAAATCCGATACATACGGCTTATTTATACCCCCTCTCTCTGTTTCAGTCTTTGTGCCGACACTTGCCACAGATGGCAGAAGTGACTTTTATAAAGTGTACAAATCTAGTTTATGGTTTACACAGGCGTTAATTGCATATTCTGAATTGTTTCCCGACATTTGGAGAATAATTAAATAATCGCTTGCTATAAATATTAGTGAATTTTTTTGTTGAAAAAATCTAATTTATTCAATTTTCATTTCAACCTTTGTCCTGATATGAGACCATATCAACCATACCTAAATAGTTAATTACTTAATCATCGACCCAGTTAGCCTTGTATAGGTCAGATAGCACTCAGTGTGCGTGCACGTAAAATCAATCTACCGTTAAAACGACACCTGTTTCAGGAAATTTTCTTTGCTAATACTCGTTGTATCAAACATTTAATTGAATAAAATTGACGAGGCATTCTAGAATTACATATACGTAAGCAACATTAAAACAGAAAAGGCAATATTCATTAGGAATCATTACAAATATGAAATTTCATATCAGACATAATGCTGTTGATTTAAATAAAATTGCCTTTCCAATCAATTGGACCTTATACCTGTATACCAGCTTGCGTACACATCTACCGTATCATTTTTCATAGATTACCACCCCTTTAAAATCAATCTTACTAGTAATTGGAGGATTTCGAAATACATTTAACCAATATTTTTGTAAATTGATTTGGGGGGGGGGGGGGGGGGGGGNNGGGGGGGGGGTGCGACCGACATAAAGATAATATTTTCCCCCACACTTGGCCGTGGACGACAATGTTTACCCGTGAGAAGATAACTATGTCGTTCCTCGCACACGCTATGACGTAACATATAGGAATTTAATGGCTGAACGGTATACTAAGTTCCTTGTACATACATTCTAGTCGTGGAAGTGTGGGAGAAAAAGAATCAAACAT
>JACSZP010010906.1:12572-26252 GCA_016161895.1 Pinna nobilis
GTTTTTACTGTCTCATCCGAAAGACAGGGATGGCCAACCGCGGAGTGGGTTGCGGGAATCGAACCCCGGACCCTCCGATTCGAAGTCGAACACGCTAACCACTCAGCCACGGATGCCCCCTACAAAGTATGCATTCTGCATCTAATGATACTGCTGAATAAGACAATCAAACAATATTAATTTTTAACTTAAACTGCATAGAATTGTTCATACATTCTGCAATGTGTTTTTCCGGTAAGTCACTATTTAGGTACCGAGGTGTATTCGGTTGCAAGGCTTAAAACGAGTCAGCATATGACGTACCGGTCATGGTGACGTGCAATCTTTAGTTGGCTATTCAATAACATTAAAACCGCCAAATACGAGAACACAATTCTTTGACATATGAATATACCTCGGGTATTCACTTTAGTTAGGATTACATGTAATTTCAAACTGTCAAGTACTTCTTCGGAGTGCTGATCATGTAAAATATTTAGTCGTAACAGGTATCTTAGAAGTATGATTTCATTACTGTTATTGCTCAAATCCCAAAATGAATAAGGGATGCATGTAAATCTATATTTGATTCGGATTTGACGTAATGTAGGCTCTTTTATTGACAGTTATCTTAGACTAGGATGTAGATATCACTATACCTAAGGAAAACTAGACTTGGATTTTGTTTCACAGACATATCAATACTATATCTTAAAATGGTGTCGATATCTGAAGGATGTATAACAACAAAGATTCCATCAGGATATTGCATATATATGCATTCTTCACATCCTTTGTGGATGAATCGTGTTCTTACTTTTTGGATTTACCGGGGGTTTCACAAAAAAGTAAAAATATGACAAGTATCATCAAGTTCTTACTTTTTGGTAAAACCCACGGTATATCCAAAACGTAAGAACATGATAAATGTGATAACAGACACATATCATCCCCAATTTAATATTGTATACAGGAAATTTTCGTCCCCGTTTTAATTTCGCCTTTATCTTCAGTGGGTGATTTCAAAACTAGGCGAATTCAAAATGGTAAATTCATTGAACAGAATTATGGCGATATTGGGCGAGTTTAAACGGAGCGAAACAATTTGCAAGTGAATTAGGGCGAAAATAACCTAGTGCTGTAAAACCAGTTTTATTCGCGAGAATTTTATTTTCGCGTAATTACGCGAGATCACTTAATCGCGAAAATAAAGTTCTCATTAAATATTCTTTTTTTAGATACACATGCTCCATACCACATTAAAACATTTATATTTTATATACACACGCGCGAAATTTTAGTGTCGCGAATAATTGCATGGCTACCGATTCGCCAAAATAAGGTTCCGCGAAAATTTCTGGCTCTACAGTATACAATAGCTTAAAAGCACATGAAATGTTATATGTAGATTATCCTTCACCCTTTTTGTATAAAAAATGGTTTACAGAAATGCTAGTAATAGAATACACAGAAAAACTCACGTGATATAGGTGATCCTACGAGTAATGGAATGAACTGAGCAGCACAGACAAATCCCCAGGCTCTCTCCATCAACTTGAATTTTACAAGTTCATATGTGTACATTTTCAACGTATAAAAATAACCACCACAAAAAATCCCGAACCCCCAGGCATATAAAGCGTAGGAATTAAAGTCTTTGGCCATCAGTAAAAATAGTGTCAAAACACCGCAGCCCATACAGCATGACTGGCATAAATGACGTCGACATATGGAGCACTCTTTGCTGTCGCGGACGATTATGTATCCTTGCGATACACAGCCAACAAGGAACCCAATTCCAAGGTAAATATTTAGCAGTAAAAGCATTTCCAGCTCCATTTCTTTTTCATAACCAGTCTTGAGCTGAAAATTGAGAAAATATAATAATGTGTCAAATTGTGTACAAATTGAAATAGGAACCGTTAGTAAACACCCACACTCAAGACTTAGCTTTTCCACAATTCGTGCCTTTTGTTATATCATCTTTTGTTCAAGATGTCTCTCTCGAACACACAGATACAATGTCGAGGCCATTCAGAGTGTGTTCCTAATTTTTTTTACAAGGGTGTGAAAGTCATGATATGCAATAAACATCTACTGACCTACAGGAGTACCGAAAAAAATTCCGATTTATAGTAAACTAATGTCAAGAGTGTCTGAAAATGCCTAGAATAACAAGGTGTGATTTTGGGGGTCTTTAAAATGTAAAATTTTATATTTACGAATATATATATATATATATATATATATATACGACACTGATTTATCTCCTCATCTTCGATGAGTTTCCATGTACTGTATTTGAATAGATATTGTAAATTGTCAAATAAAAGAATTACCAGAAGAATAAAAGGCGTATACATCCCAAATGCAGCAATTCCAGAGATAACCATTAAAGCTTGCAATCCACGCATGCGTAATGCACTGAAATCGAAGTAGGATTTGTCTTCCTCTTCTCTTTCTCGTCTGCTCTTTTTCTGATTTTTGATGTGCATGATAACCTTCCGACGTGGATGATACATGGAGGCTGATCTGTACAGAGAACCAGCCACTATAGTTAAGACCATCATCCCAGCGATGCACTGCAACGCATGTGTTTTGTTTAGAGTCCTGCAGTGGAAGATAAAATATGAATAATTGACATCTCGGTCATTGCAGTTATTCCAAATGAAAAATTCGCAAATATCACTAGATGATACGATAAGTGGTAAAAAAAATCAAAATCATAATGTTAAACTGTTTTGTAAATAAAATTGGGATTATTTGACACCCGATGCGTGTTAGCACATAGTTCTGGAAAACATCATATTGAATATTATTGACCTATTTAACCTATTGTTCGTCAGGTATATATCGTTCAGTGATACGTAGATAGAATATACAGACTCACAAGCTCTATATTGTTCTTAAATTCGTGTTATGACAATGTTTTAGGATTTTAAAATGTTGTGTATGATAATTTTATTGTAAATACATGTAACTAATCAGGAACTCTCCTATGATTATTCAAAAGATGCATTACCATGGCAATTATTCAAAAGATGCATTACCATGACACACTTACTGTTTATTTGTTCATTTGTTATATACATGTATATGATTTGCTAAGTAAATAATATATCAATAACCCTTGAATTATGACTGCCAGGACTAAGATATCGGTGTCTCAGTTTTCCTTTGCAACATTTATGGTCATACTGAACGCGCCATACTGCTGGAATGACGATCATTACGGTGCTGATTACAAGCTGCGAATCTTCAGATGTAAATGTGGCACATATCGTTCTAATGCTAGCAAAATCGATTATGTTGACTCCGTAGAAGAATACTAGGCCTGCAGTTCCATAAATAGAAGGCAAACTTCATCTCCTTATGCATTAAAGCCGTGATGTGTAGTATGCATGAGGTCAATTGAACTGCTTTGGTTCTTCTACACATATACAGTTATTGATTGTTTAATACGACATACATACAGATTTAAACAGCATAATGTTTTAATAGGCCTACCCAACAGTTCATTGATAGCGGGAATCTAGTTAATGTAACTGAGGTGAAATATCGAAGTACACTTGTATTATATTATTCTTTGATACAACGGACGAAGTTCATTTTTGTAAAAAGTACGACTTTACTCTTTTACGATACTTACTCTGTCAGAATATATATATATATATATATATATATATAGAGCGAGGAATATTGCAAATGCAACAAATCTAATTCTCTAGGTGTTTTTTTTTATGTGAGTTTATAAGAAACAGTTTTCTTCATTATTGCACTGGAGCGTCTCTGGGAATTCTAAATGTGCATATCATGTGATAAAAATAAGAGAGATGTTATGTGGAAATGTAATTGTTTGTTAAAATGGTTGGTTATCACACAGCAGCAATGCTAAGTGTAAATAACACAGAGCTTGTTGGTAAAGATGACGCTGTAAGTATATCTGCAACGTGCTATGGAAATATGATCGGAATAACTTCATCTGTAATTACCATACCAACAGAACACTCTTGCTTCGTGATTCCCTTACTCATCTCTGTATCATTAGCCTACACTTTTAAAAGCTATTCCTACATGATTTCATTTGCAGATGATTCGGTATACGAGTACAGTCTAACCTGCCTCAGCGATCTACTGAAATACATGACTGCCTGTCTTATGTGACTTAAATGTATGATTCCTAAATATACTTTTTCTTATATAAATCACCTGAATCAGAAAACCATCAGTCATATGTGACCGTTTTTTCTCCTTCCGTTGATCGGTCTCTTAAAACATATTGGGATATATATACATGTACCTCATTGAAAAAATTGGGTATTCGAAAATTCAAGCCATACTAAGCGCCCCCTGTTGCCATGCCACGTCTATTACAACTGTTATACGGAAAAGACCCACGGAGTTCGATAAGATGCCGATTGAAAATGCCGCGTGCTTTTGATCTATGATATTTCAGTGTAATATTACGCTAAATGATATGAAAAATTACCTGCAAAGCTCTCTCAACAGCACCGCCATAACAGCAGCACCAATTCCTGTACCGGAAACCATAATTACTTCCGCCAATTCACGCTTTCGTTGAAAGTAACGTCCAAGTATTATGTTTGCTGTGTTTAGCGTGAGTCCACTTCCAACGGACAAAACAACACAATGGCTGATGAAGTAATGTTCTATTTTCTCGGAAAATGCCAAAAATAAGCATCCAAGGGAACAAATAAGGCCTCCAATGACGGCGTAAAGCCGTGGACTCTTTCGTTGACATACGGTCGCAACAACTGGTGACAAAAACATAGTAATACTGACTCCAATAGTACCAAGCCATACTGCAAAAAGAAACAAACGCCAGATACGATTTTAAAACAATTGAATCTGCAAATAGTATCAAATATTCCTCATGTCTTAAATTTCTTCTTACACTGATTTCTCTTTAGAAAATTTAATTTGCATATCCTCTCTCTGTTTGTTTAGCATTCAGCAAATATAACGGCGTGCATGGCATTAAATCGAACATATAATATGAAGAAGAAATCTACCACTCGAGAGACTACACGACTTACAAAGAAAAAAAAACATAAGTAAAGGATAGAACACTTGTCAAAATAAATTGCAAACGGTTTCAGTGTATTGTAGGTTTCAACATTTTTGTGCAGATATTGGTTGCATGAGCTTTCTTGATTGTTATGATTTAAATAAGGCTAAATCCAGAATCTTATCAATTGCTGTGAAGTAATCCAAATGAAGTGGGCCTCACAAAGTGTAGGAAGTATATCAGCCTTATAAGTCAGTACGTTCCTTCTAATTTCCTGTTCTACTTTTATGATTTCTGGATATTAAAATACAGTAGCATTCATATTTCTTAACAGATTATGACAATTAAAAATGAAAATCAACAGATTTTAAGGAAGAGGACAGTCAATGTAAAGATAAAGCTATTATAGACCTATCTCTACTACAGTCATGTTTGACGTAAGGTAGAAGTCATAAACACTGATAGTTATAACGGGTCCAAAATCTTCGGTAGGAAAAACATAACATCATGAAATGCTCAATCATAACTTAAATGAACTATACGAAATATTTAGTTTAAAACTTGTCTATCAACATATACTGAAACCATAACATGATGTCTATTGGTCGAAATTGTAGATTATATTTGTTCCTCTTTCCAAATCCTGCTAAATTTGGATATCGACTTGTATATAAACTACATGTAGATATAAACTAGTAAATACTGTTTAAATTAGAGAATGTATCCATATGCATCTTGAAAATCCCAGTATTTTATGACTGTAAGTTTATATTTGTTTTACAAGATTGGAAACATTGCATGTTTAATTTTTCTTTCATAATTCCCTTTTTAAGTTAAAAACATGTACTGATATAGTGACACTTTAATTATGCGAAGTTCAAATCATTTCGATTGCAAAGGGGATACAATCCCTATTTGTTCCTTTGATATCGCTTACAACTCATGGCTCGTTTAACAGGAGTTTCCCCTTCGTGATACCTGATCTCACTTCTGAAGCCCTTGTCCCACGTTCAATGAATTGGTATACAGTCTTACGATCAAATAAAAACTTGATATCTCTCATTTATGTTCCTTCACAAAGTCTAAAAATATCAATATTTTTGCGAAATTATATAATTTTAAAAAGTGACATATATATAAGTCCTTTGCAGGTCTATTTGGCATTATCTACTATCAAAAAGTAGTTATTCCTATGCCAGTGCACCATTTGAAAAAAGTGAATTCAAAAATACAATTCTATCGCAGAAAAAGAATATTGCTAGATCTATGCACTGTGTAGATATATCGACTGTCACACTGGATAATTGTTCTCAGAAATTTAAATTTCTCAGTTACTAATTACCTTTAAAAACAAGATTCAATTTTTGTAAAAGGACCCCCTTATCAGTGAATAATCACGTGTCATAGGTTGGTCTTAAATTAGTAGATAAACAGAAGTGTGCAGACGATTATACTTTCCATTAAAACATTCGGTCTGCAATTCAAATGGAGCATTCCGTTTTGTCTACAGACAACAGTGTCGGGTTTGTTCTAGGTACGCAGTTTCCGAAGTATGCATTCGATCAGTGTTGTGCACTAACATGAAAACAGCAAACTTGGAAGTGTATTGGCTATAACCTTTATCATTTCTCTGTAATCGTTGTTTGTATATTATCTGCTATTTTCTATGTAATCGATCGAGAACGCGCGCAAAATGACATATGTCTAACAGACAGGAAATGTATACCGTATTAACGCGCCCGGACCCGCTACAATGATCAGGCGTAATGCTCAGAAGATTTTATACGATTATTGATTCCTCCAGATACAAGTAAAATCTAGTCACAAATACTGACGCAGTTAAGAGCCAATCAGCAATCAAAAACGCCTGCTAAATATAGCCACGAGTCGTGCAGAAATACTGAGGTTACAAATAATTGATTTTTGGTATTTATAATGGCACACACTTTTTGTATTGATATTTCATTTTGTTTTCACGTAACTTGTTAATATTCACCGAGACTGGTAGTTTGTTTATGTAAGACTTTCCTTTGTTTACATCATAAGATATGTAAGCTGCCAGGAGAAAGTTATAAAACGTATCTTCTACACACAAATGCTGCTTTCTGCGCCCAGCATAATTTAGCATTAGATAACATTTATGTGATTAATATATTAAACAGCATCCAAACTCAGTACATACTTACCTGCATTATAGTCGTCGATTCTACCTTCCGAGTTTTGTAAACAGAGATAGAGTGTTCCAAAAGCAAAATGAAATCCATTACAAAGAATATATACAAGAGTAGCAGAAGCGGTTACAATCCATCCCCAGCCCCCTTCGGGGAAAAAGTCTCCGAAATCAATTCGGGTTCTTGATTTCTGATCTATTTCCGGGTTCCCCTCTTTCTTGATGTGTGGTGTTTTCATTGTTATAGACACTCCACTTCCATTTTCACGAATTGAGGACGACGATTCTTGATTTGACGAGAACGAGTTCCCAGTAACATTTTTCGATGTATAACTGTCATGATTAGTCCGACTATTAGCACTCTCTATACTGCTGTTCCGATGCGCTGCCGTTTTATCCACTATTTTCTTGATCTCAGTGCTTGACTCTCTTGAGGAGCTAGATGGCATCATCTACTGTTCGTCTGCGTTCCAGTCACTGGCGCGCTCATCAGAGGGCATGTCAAGAAACATTAGTATTGCATTGTTATGGTAAAAAGGAAACGAAGGATAATCATAGTTTTTCATCTGAAACAAAAAATAACGTAGATCTACGCATTATATACATCTCCAACTTGCCCTTTAACGATAATCTATATGTCGCATAATGATCTAAATATCACACAACACGTGGAGCGGAATATAATCAAACCACATATTCTGGTTAAGTTCAGTATCCTCCGGCTGATCGGTCGATATTCACATACAATAATGATGCAAATGCACGTGAGTGCACAGAATTTAGACAATAATTTGCAAACAATGCATTTGGTGTAGCTGTTCACATATTTCTTCGTCTTTTTCAATTGTAAGCACGTTTGGTTGCCCTGGAAACATGACGTAGTAATATTACAATATAAAAACTCTGGTACAGAAAATAGCAATCTCAAACTGATGACGCAAGTCACTGTCTCCACAAAGCAGACGAATGCGATTTACACGCAAAAATCTTTTCCTTCTCCTGCTTTATGATCGACCTGAATTTTCTCAGTCTCTATAGCATCGAGACAGCTAATATTCTTACGCAGTTGGTGATTCTGTTGTTAATGCCACAATTGATTGTTAACATAGAATTAAGAAAATGTGCTAGTATCAAATATTTCAAATAATTAGGCGTAAAATAAGAGACACTGATATAGAGTCATGGATGAGAGTCATTTCTAAAATGATATTTCTCTAACTAGTCTTAAGTCGAATTATAGCATAACACAGTGTTTAACTAAATTAAGACAGGTAAATACAGGTAAGATGAGAGTATCAAGTTCCTCCATAGGTATCAAATCCACAGAAAAGTATACAAATCACAGGAATCAAGGTATCAATCGCCCAGAAGACTCAGGCGGTAATACACAAAAATACGAATTTACACTAAGTATTTTTTCACTATAAAACCCATCTTGCAGTCTAAGTATGTCTTTAGGAAGTGACGAATACATTTTTTTATATTTCCTTCCGATGGCTTAAAATTCATTTTTTGTCAGCAAGTACCGGATGGGGGCCGTTTGTTTGTTTTCTTTACGTGCTTGTCAGTAGTATGAGATAAATTGACGAAGTACCCAGCGATACTCTAAACCCAAGCCCCAGTAAATATGAAAGGTTAAGAACAATCAACGTGGAAATATAAATCTTTATAAGAACCGAGGGAAACTAGAAATTCCAAGTTCATCGGAGTGTCGGGGATAATTTCGAATTCAAACTAAAGAAAAATTATTAATTTCAATAGAGATTACCAGTTGACAGGAGGGAGCCAGGGACCCCTGTTAGCATGTCAAACCCGTCGGAAATATTCCATGGGAACCTTAAGAATTCTATTCAATCTAGGAGACGTGGTAAATTTCGGTAATGATCAACACATATCTTAGTTTTAGATCTGGATGGAAGGCCCATCGAACAATACAAAATACGGGAATTATTACGGCCTCATATTGAACAATTGATATTGGACAAGTTTGTATCTGTGAAAATTATGCCACCATTGTGCGGACATTTGCAGATTCTCGTGGAATTCATTCTTCGTTATTACGTAACTAGACATATTTGTTATCTCGCCAAATAAAGAGAGATTATTGCGATGAAATAGTTATAATTCATTTCTTCAAAATGGTAGTGTATTCAGCGACATCTAAAATGTTATGTATTGTATCACAATTTCACGTGCTTTTTGCAAAATATCGAACGCAAGATAAATATTTCATCTTGTACCGATGTATTGAAGGAAATCTTCTAAAAATCGCGGCCGTACGTCAATGCTTTCTCCTCCTAGGTACCTGATTCCACTTCTGGTGTGTCGAGAGGTCCTTGTTTTCCCAGCTCTTTATTTTGTATTCTTAATAGGAGTCAAGAAATCGATCATTGTTCGTTACCCTTATCTTTTCATCTTTGAGTGAGACGTTAAAGATAATACAACCGAGCAACCAATTCCAGACAAACATTTAATTTTAACATTTAAACACTCAGTTGTTAGTTACATAATAATATATATTGAGTACCAGAATTTCCGAGTTTCTTTGGATTCTATATTATCATATCACCCTACCCGTATTCTGCGATTTTGTTGGAACATAACCTATTTTATCCCACTTAAGGCATAATCGTCCAATGGAAATTGTTGAATAGAACATGTGCCGACTATGTATTTTTCCGTACACGGCGCTCTCTTTTGATACACTGCAGTATGACAAAGCCCTTTGTTGAATAACGTCAGCTATGCACATAAACTCGTAGCAGCCAGGGCATTGGACGCACCCATGAGTATACGTCTATGCATCGAGACACGGTGATCATTGGCACTTACCGCACATGAAAAGTCTTCTGCGCCTCGCCAGATACGTAATTTTTACTGACCACATATATTCACGTACCCTACTCTCAAACATCATGTAACTGATAATGCGTCGATGTGGAAGAGAAAGCTCATCATCGGGTTGAATATCCGGTCAGGTCTCATCCTTGACCAAACTATTCACCTCTTGGATGATATAATTTCCTTATTTCATGGATACTGATAATGGATTTTTATATATCATTTAACTGCCATACCTATCAGTTATGTAATATGTTGTCTTAACATGTGTATGGCGTTTCTACATCACGGTGGATGTTATATTCCAAAATGATATCAAACATTTAGATAAGTTATGAAAGTAAGACAATTAGGACAAAATGTCTAGACATAGACTTGTTGCCGATAAATAACATATATTACTACCTTTGTTCGCTGTTGAAATTTTGCGATAAGGAGAAAGTATCTTATCACTATGACGTCCCTGTTTCCAGAATTGTTCTGGATTAAGTCCCTTAGACTGTGTTCTTGTCGGAATTACCAATAGAAGAATAACTCAACAAAGCATTACATATACAGAATATGCTTACCCTTCTTGCGTACATGAACTCACCGTATTTATCGGTTCTGTTTAAGAGTGCTTGTTGAATTGATTTGACCGATTTCCCAACTTAATTCATTCCCATTTTACTGTACAGTCACGACAGATTCGACTGATAAACAGTGGATGCCCTTTTCAGAAGTCCATGTTCGTCCAATCTATACAGAATGTGTATATTGTCGTATGGACCATGATATATCGGTCATTTATTTATTCGACCATTTAATTTCTGTTTATCTCAGATAAACATGTTCGTTATTGGCAATTAGGCAACGAAATGCGTGTAATTTGATGGGGTTACTCGGGTCAATAATTCCACGGTTATGTAAAGAAAAACGCTGCTTCGATTTTCCCCAAGTAAATCTACCATTTTGCCCAGCTAGTTTCACCGTAAAGGTAGCATCATTTTAATCCTATTGGAAGTGCGGGAACGGTTATTAAATTATTACCTGTAATTTAAAGATATTAACCATTTAATGATTCGTCTATAATTCTTTCTTTGAAGATATAGGGCTCACGGCGGGTTTGACCGGTCAACAGGGGATGCTTACTCCTCCTAGGCACCTGATCCACCCTCTGGCGTATCCAGGGGTCCGTGTTTGCCCAACTCCTTATTTTGCAATTTTTGAAGGAATTATGAGATCAATCAATTCGTTACCTTTACCTTTTCATCATACCGAATAGGTATCGTGGTGGCGAATTCGAGCACACGGGTTTTCTCCGGGTATTCTGGTTTTCTCCAACAACAAGAATCACCGACATCAGGACCAACGAGGGACCTTAGTATTAGTTAACATAACTTGTTTGTTAATTATTGTAATATTAATACAGTTTGAACTGTTTTTCTTGAATCGCTGTATTCAAAATAATCATTTAAAAGTTCTTAAAAGGTTGATTAATTGCGTTAATATATCCATAAAAGTTATTGCAAATAAACTTTGGATAAAACGTCGTAAAAGTTGATAGGTTATACGTGATATTCGGCACTATGACACTTACTCAGATAATTAACATTTACGTATACATCGGTTACTTCAGTCAGACCTCGGGACGCTGACACAATCCGGACACCTGGTCCCATCCAATTAAGGATTTGCGATGATTTGTTTACCACATACAGACCGTTGTTATTACCAACTTATAAAATTCTGTAGGACTTGGAATTGTTCATACCACTTGGTGTGCTTTTAATTTTAATTGTATTGTTTGCAAGGAAGATAACTCTCATTTTCTTATGATATGGTCCAAGCAGATGGAGTGTGTTATCAATTAAACTTTAGATTTTTATTTCAAAATGCTATGGCAGGTACACATCAGATATAGATCAATATATATTTTTAGAATATTTGCAGTTTCTGTGTAGGATCAAGTGGCTTGTTATTGAATACGCTAGAATGAAACATGACTTGTTTTTTACATTTCAAGTTAAAAGAATAATTAAAGTATATAATATCATGGTGTGCATATTCTTCTTAATACCTAAATTGTATCCAAATTATATCTAAATTTTCACTGTATAAATCATGGACATAAAACTGTCGGTATATAGTATATACATGTATAGTATATATAGAGCATATCCATATAATAAAACGAATGCAAAATTTCCGTCTCCATTTCATTGTTTCCAAGTTCTCAATAAGTAGGCTGCACTAGCATAAATTTTCTTAGAGTTATATCCCTTTGTCAGCCATGTTTGGGGTCTGATTGGAGTTTTTTGTTCATTGTAATGCCAAATTTTATGACAAAGTTTGTCTTATTTTCGACCCAATGCACGTATACATGTATATAAGGGAGGGCTTTACTGAATTGTGTCAGCATAGTAAATATTCAAGGAATAACCCCAGTAAGCTGAAATAAGATCGATAATTTGGTTGGTTTATGCATAAAATATTCTTCATGGATCCCGAAGATGGCCGACAAAAGGAAATAAATAAAAAAAATGATGATATTGAAACCTATCTATAAGGGTTCCCTTAGTATCCTGAACCTTCTTTATTTTACATTACTGAGTCGGTTACTCATGATTAAAGACCTCCAGGTTGTTTTTTTAAACACGTTGTGTATGGAAATGTGAACAAATCTGTGTACAATGGTACATTAGCATGACATATTATAAAACTTCACTTGCATTGTCTTCATCGTTTACAGACATTACAACTAATATCAATAAAACTGTTCAGTTAAACCAGTTAGAAGTCACACAAATGTCTAAACTCAATCTCAGGTCAGCTAAAAGTGTTGTAAATCTAGAGATAAATCAAACTTAACGAGGATCTAAAGGTTTTTTTGGTATGTGTTTCTATATAAAGTCTAACCTGCCTTAGCCACCAACCGAATTAAAAGAAAACCTGTATTATGTGACCTAAAAGTATGGTTCCCTAAATGGCTTTTTCTTTTATACATCACCTGAATTAACGTACCACCTATCATATGTGACCCTTTTAGCTCCTTCCCTTGGACGGTCTCTTAAAACAGTTTAAACTGCGCTATTAAAACAGGAGAAACCCTGTTCTTCCTCTACTTTATACTTTATGGCATATAAAATGGTTTGGAAATATGATCAACAGCTAATCAAATGTGTTGTCTCTTACAGAATTAAATTATTTGAAAATGAGTCTTAATCATTCATTATATAATTTGAACTTAATCTGAATGTATGACATAGGCATATTTCATGTCATTAAAGAGCACTGCTTTCTGTGGAATTATAATTGCAGTAATAAATCATACTTTGCATCCAAAAGAGCTCAGAGTACATGCTTTAAGATTTCTTTTTTCTACGTCTGAAATTGCAATAAATAATAATAATAATAATAATAATAATAATAATAATAATAATAAAATAATAATAATAATAAAAATAATAATAATAATAATGATGATGATGATATTAGTAATTATTAGTATTTTTTTATCATTATTATTAATATTAAATGAGAATAGAAAAATTTTATTTATCTTTTGTCATTCAATCATATATTGATATTTATCAAGGGAGAAGGAAGTGACAGATCCGTCAAGGGGGGTCTCCATACTTCCGCCTTTCATTTAATTCCCTACTTGAACTTGTTAGTTCAA
>JACSZP010010913.1:0-13293 GCA_016161895.1 Pinna nobilis
CTTTCAGACAGAGGGTAAAATCTTCTGGTGCGCAACTTACAACTCTTTCTTTCTAACAGTAAAGAATGAAACCAAATCAAGTTTTTATGCTTTAGACTTTGCTGACTAATCAGTTTTTTCTTTGCATCCTATAAAGATTTTATTAAAATCCTTCTCGATATCTGATTTTTGTTTTTGTTTTTATAAAAGATAAGAAAATAAAGATCAACAAAATTTTTTGAATTCTGTGTTAAATGGCAATTTCACTTATTTCAAAATGTCTGATTGTTCGCTTACAGATGTATTTTGATCCTCGCCTTACTACAGATATTATAATGTTGATACAGACAGTGCATCAACTATATGTATAGCACAGCTGCCGAGATTTATAATTAACTGATTTGACGCTATTCCAAAATAAACTTTATGAGCAATCTGGCAACAACACGAACAAAACCTATATTTAACGTGATGTCTAAATATCGTTTAAGATCTAAATTTACTTAAAATAAAGCCTAATATTGTTGATATCAAGGCACTTAATTATCTCAATGCAGAACTACTTCAGTATTCTTTCAGTATTGTTTACGATTTTGTTGATTTCTTTGCTTTTTGTTGATACTAATGCCCTGACGACAACCTTTCACTAATGTACAGACATCAACAAGCATGTGAAGGGCATTGGGTTATTATCTATACTTGGGATTCCTGGTCAATGGGTAATTAAGGGCATGCCGACACCTATTGGAACATGGTACCCGATGTTTTTCGTGTCGCTAAAAGGACAAAAATCACCAAGAAGTGTCATTCTTCGGTATCAAGACTGGAATTTTGAATCCTGGCTCTAAGACGAGGATTCTACTTTCTAGAATCGCGATTGGCTACTATACCTTACTATATCTCTTATCTTTACAACTTAACTTACCAACATATCTCTCTCCCTCTCTCTCTTTCTCTCTCTCTCTCCGATTAAAGGAAATATTACAAGAGATTATCAGACCAATGTTCACAACATGTTTACCAATATCACACTGTTTTAAACTGTTTTAGTAGAGTACTTCAAGTTGATGAACTACTTTTGCTAAAATTATAGCGTGTTAGAATGATAATAAATATATACGAATATTGCAGCTCTGTTATCGAGTAAAGTTCCGTCCAAAGCAATGCCCATGTCCCATCAAGATTAAACAACATTGCAGCATATAATCTGACTTATAGTCATCAACTTATAAACTTCGGTCCATTTTGGACGGAATTTGACCTGATAAAAAATCTGTAATATCTCTGAGAGACGAAGCTACATAAAGGCAAGAGGAGAGTATGGGAAAAGTAATAGAAAGGGCAGACATAAAAATATCGGAAACAAAAATCTTAAAAAACTAATACATGTATGACAATAATTGAATTACAATGAAAGATATGAAAACATGAAATATTGTACTTACTGTCACCAGTATACAATTGTTCAATACGTTATATCCCAATACAATATAATGACAACTACCTAAGAGAAATATACATGTACGTATGACAATAAGTATCTGTCAGTCAAAACTATGCTCGTTTTACTGTTGGGAATTTTTTTTACAACATACGCATGCCAATACCATACAACCAAGAACTTAAGCTCCAATGGCACTTTTGTGATATATTGCATTCAAGAGACCCAGTTTTTCCTGTTTAAAAATGTAGAAAATGTATCGCTGGTTGTATTTTCTCCTGCTGGTGAACAATAAGTATTGTATATTCAACAGGAAAATTGATAAAGAACAGACCAAATAGTTAGCGTTAAGAAAGCTATTGCTGCCGCTACACGAGAGGCAGCCAATTTTTTTCGTCATTTAGATGCAACTCATCTGCCAACTATGTCTTTGGCTTTAAAATTTCTTAAATTTTAGAATATTTTCTGAAAATTGTTTCATTCGTTTTGTAAGAAATGGTTGAGCTGTCTTTCTATCATTCTCAAGTGGCCGATTTTCAGAGTCACAAATATTCTTATCTCTATTTTATCTGAAGTAAACAAATTTAATTACTTAAACACGAATTCTGGGAGATATATGACAAATTATTGTTTTACCAAATCTTTGCTGGGATCTGTAGCTTCATAGAGTTTCTATGACTACCACAACCTCGAACGAAAATGTTATCGTCAATGTTGCTCTCTCTCATGACAAATCTGTTCCGATCATAACATTTGATCTAACCTATGACAGAATATATTTTATCTTAATATCTTCCTTGGACGCGAATAGTCATTTCTTTTTTCTTTTTCTGGATATATATGAGTAATGTAATAATATCGACTATGGGAAAAACGTATCTTGCTATTTTACATTCATATATAACCAGAATTTTTTGCACTTCTTATCTACGGAATAAAACTACCTTATCCATACACAAGGGAGATAAATCGTGTTACTTCCATAAACATCAAAAAGGCAATAAGTGTCAAACGTAATATCGTCATGTGCACTGCCTATATCAAAGACAGACATTGCTGATGTTAGACTTGATATTAGATAGGTAGACGGGAAGCGAAAAGAAATGTTTTTAAAACATACCTTTTATTGTAAAAAAAACACTCTTAATGTAGTACCACGATGACGCCTTATTCCTCTACTACCAGAAACAAGATTACGACACGTGTTTCAGAATAAAAACCATTTGATAAATGCAGACTTGGACGTTTATCTTAAGATTTTAAATAGAAATGATCTATGAATATTCCTTTTCTCTGAAGTAAATATATTTTTCACTACATGTATTCCATTGAAGAATTTGCATTCAAAGGTATCAAAATTTTCTTGTGTACTATGTATGTTATGTATATTATATTCTCAAATATTCCTTAATGTTTCATTGTTCAGCTCCAAAGCACGCATTTTATATGACGCAATATGTAAACGTCACTAATTTTATCATATCTTTGAGCAAATACATGTATTGCAACTTGCAAAATATCAAGAACCAAGCTATTTACGCTAAAGGTAAATAAATAAAACATAACGATAATGAAAAATGAATAAATTAAAAAAGGTGAATACATATTCAAGATTTTATTTATTATCCCTTTAAAAGTATCCCCTTTAGCCATTAGACCATTAAATAAAGCTTTTGATCTAGCTTGATATTTACACCTTTTTCAGGGTTAAGATTGTCCACGGATGAGGCACAGTATTAGAGTACGCAGTCGCGGTTGGCCGTCCCTGTCCTTCGGATGAGACAGTAAAAACCGAGGTCCCGTGTCACAGCAGGTGTTGGAGAACCCTCCCTGCTCTATGGCCAGCAGTGCCGAGCACAGGCAAAATTTGTAGCCCTTCACCGCCTAACGGTGACGTCTCCATATGAGTGAAATGTTCTTGAGTGGGACGTTTAAGAACAATACCATACCATACCATACCATAGAGTACGCAGTCCCTTGCTGAACACCTAGTCCTATCCTACTTGGGAATTACAATTGTTCTTCATGTTGAATAAGTGATTATCAAACCTATAATCATATCAAACTCATTTCTCTAATCTAGTATTCTCACTTTATTTTCTTTTCTTGAACCTATCAAAATTATTGTGAATACGATTGAAATATCATTAATTAGATAAATCATAGAAGTGGTTCGTATCATACATGGGAAGGGGGGTTATTGCCAGATATGAGTTATGAGTCAATATATCTAATGCGAATACTTGGCTATAAATGCTTTTCCTTTTTTTTCTACGTAAAATATGGAAGAACGTTTTGAGATGTCGACATACCTTAAATTATGAAAATATGCCAAGAAATAAATGGCTCATTATTTACTGTTTTGAAAATTTGAGTAGGAACATGCTACATCAAAACTTGAATTGGGTTTTTTCTCAAATTAAATAAACATTCACTGTATTGCTGATGTATTTAGCCTGTTTACAATTATACTTGACAAATTTACAACATGCAACACTGAAATTATATATCGTTCTCTGATGCAAATACAACCCATGACGTAATTTACTGTTAAGTTCCCTTGCAGGTACTCATGACTAGTTTTCAATTCCAAAAACAAGTGATTTTGTTGACTTTTTAAACCTAGGTTATCTTTATCAGGATTATAAAATGGAAGCAAGTAATTGAAACTCAACTATTGTTTTCGAGCAAGTAATATTCGAATACATCTGCAAACAGCATTGATAAGCAAAATTAATCTTTAAGTCGATTGCATGTGACTCTATTCTTTAATGGAAATGGATATTTTGGTTCACGTGTTGATCTATAAGTGTGTGTCCCAGGTCTCTGTAGACAACCACACACGGGTATCATGAAAGACACTTTTAAGTTTCAAGTTTTAAGTAAACATATTATACCTTTCTTTAATTCTAAGGTGTGAATGATTCAATGGATTTAAAGGGAGAGGGGTCGGGAGAGCAGGAAGGAATTAAACATGGATATTGAAGATTTTTTTATCAAACTGTTTTCTTTTTCAATATACTATATTTTCTAGAATAGGGTAGGCTAGCGGTCAACTGGTGTCAGCAAAAATGACATTCCATTACTATGCTCTACCTTTTATGTAATTGCCAGTAATTCTAAGATGTATGTTTATATCAACCATCACCACAAATATGTGCACAAAGTAACAAGTTTGTTGAAATGGCAATCGACTTGAAAACAGAAAATAGTCTGCAAAAGATTGTTTCCCGCAAAACATTTCTCAGTTGCTTTTCATTTTATACCATCTTTTTGAAAAATTCCTCAGTTCGTTCTGAATTAAAAACAAATCACTGTACTTACTGCACATTGGTATAATAGTATATGGAGATATAAGAAGGGCGATTGAGTCTAATTCGCAGGTTTCATCAGCATAGAGATGTTAGACAAATCGTAATGACAAAGCAAAGGGCCTATATTATTCATAATTACGATCGCACGTGAAAATAATTTGGCAATTTAACGTTCCTTTATCGTTTTCTTCATACGATTTCACTTCTCACTTCTTATTTCTTTCACAAGGAGTATGTATCGCTTAGGCAATTTCCTATTTTAATAACAAGCGATATTGATACGCAATATCGTTTATAGAAATTATTAATAAATATGAAAATTTAAACAAAATCGTCTGTTTAAGATTGGTTGGATTTCTACAAGTATTATTTATTAACAGAAATTATTCTAAGTCGAGCTTGTCGATGAAATGCTTTCGTCAACACGGATGAAATGAAGCACAACATTATGTGATTATGTGTATATGTGATCTGTATCTCTAACCTAACTTAACTACATCCAGCTTGAAATGCATATATCATTCTTCTCAAGCTGTTATTCTCGGAGAACGTAATACCAGTTTACTCTTCAATCTTTAAGACTTTTGGAATGGTGCTACTGTTAGCTTTTCGTCTAGACTGCTCATTTACATCGCAATATACTGCCGCGAAAGTCTACTACAAATTCTTGGTTGTCATTCCCATTTTGTCTGTGGGCCATGGTTTTTCTCCGAGAAAAAGGTATAATAAATTGAATGAAAACAAACAATGGACATAATTGAGAACACTTTTTACACGAAGTAAAAATGTAGACGTTTCCATAATTACGCTTATTGACATCCGTGGTTCCTAATGCAGTGAATGAAGGAGTAGCACCGTCCCTTCGGGCTAACAAAGGATGTTGTCGAAGAAAAACTTGAAGTCACAATTCTTGTTTAGAGAGGAAAGTCAAAATTGATTAAGGTATACGGCACACAACCCCACAATTTGATATTAAATCTGAGGACGATTGAGTACATATCAATGAACCTAATTGACTTCGATGTGTACTTCCTGCACAACGGAATTTGAATCAATATTAACAACCGTATGATAACATATTCTTTGATAAACGGCGTCAGCGGTTACACGACAATAGGCATAGATATTACTATCGAATATAAAATACAAATTAATTTATTACATATATGATATTCAGGATTTCCCATTTATTTTACTTTCATCTCAACAAAAAATGTTTTTCGTGGCCTCTTGGGTATTATGAAATATCATAAACATTTATCAAAGTCAAATGAATGTTTTATTATAGCTAATCGGTTCCCTCTAGGTTTAACTTTTTTTCTGAACCGAATAGTCTTTCCAGTGTATTATTCTAATGTCTGATGAATGTATCTAAATAGCTGGCGTCTTATGTAGAGAGCATACTGTTCATATCGCTAGTGCAAAATATAGAGAAATTTCCCATTTAAATGAATTAAACGTAGTTATTGTTTAGAATGTTCGGGTTAGTTTGAATCTAAGACCAGTGTTGTATATCTGAAATATTTTAGACCTTTGATTATAACGTCCATGCAGTTAACTAAATAGTTAGAATATTTGTTCAACGTGTTTTTTGGTGCCCTGGGTCCAATACCTAGTCCGGCCGCTCCCTTGATGACATCGAGGAGATTAACGATATTATTTGGAACGAAAGTGGTTTGCTAACATGGGGCAAGACTCCCTTAGGATTTGTTCGGGATTTGTAGTTTTTTCGTTATGTCGAGGCCACCATTTTCTCAAATATGTCGTCCTCGAATAGACTTAGAATTTCGAATATGCCCTTTTATTTCATAAATTCGGTTATTTTTTCTGCAACAAGATCAAGAGACGATGATTAATCAATGATAAGTAACAGATAACTCATTTATAATTGTGTTATCAGTAGGGACTATATCTTAACACGGAAACACAGTTTTGATAACCTGCTTATATCTACAGATAACTCACTTCCGTTCTTCATACTACTACTACTTGCCATCTTATTAGAGCCAGGATGAAAAATTATAATAAATATAATCTTGACTTCGTTTTATGTGAATGTACTGTAGCAGTGCAAGAATACATATTTTGATCTTTAACAAACGATGAAAACATGCACATTAATTCTAAATTAAATTTTCGAAACCGTTTGTTCATTATTGAAGCAACATTTTATCAAAAGTACCCACTTTACATAAACAAACATGCATGTACTTTGTGATGTCGTTTCATTAGACAACTTTAAAATCATGGAATATCATAACGAGTCTCTTGTCAGGACGTCAAGGTCAGAAATGAAAAACTGTTCTGTATAATACTAGAAAACAAACCTTCAGAACTTTGTTTTAATGTTATTTACAACTTTACAAAACAGAGTCCTTAGCTCTATGTATGAAAGAGAAGATGCTAGAAACTAAAGATAATCTCATCTTCCTGGTCACCACTGTACGTAAACTCGCACAACTAAGTTAAACTAATGCTCGGGGAGCTGCTGTGGCTCCGCAGTAGAGTGTTCACATAAAGGCCGAGGGATCGTAGATTCGAAACAAGGCAGAGGCAGGGACTTCGGAAGGGACAGTGAAAATCGAGGATCCACGACACAGTACGTACCGGCATGTTAAAGGTCCCATAACTACTCAAGGCCTAGAGTGCTGAGTATTTGCCAATTTGTAAGCCCGCAGCGGTGTTTCGGAGACTTCTTCATTACAATAGAGGAATCTTGAATTGAGTTTGACTTTAATTATTGCATTGACAACAGCATCAATCTCTATAACATCAACAACAACAACAGCAACAACAAAAACAACACCAAGAACAAAAACACCCCCCAAAACAACAGTAACAACAACAACGTTTTGTCTTATAGGCATGTGTCGGATATGATACAAACGACAGAAGCATCGAATGTACTCATCTTTTCGCCCCAACAAACTGCATTTCTATCTGGTTTGTAGTTGAACTGCACCCATTGACGGCTTGTATCAATATAAGCGATTAATATGAATCTAATTTTACTTATAGTTCCATGGGCCATTTTGTAACTGTTTTCGATATGAATATACAATTTATCAATTTGCATTGCTTTATTCTGTAAATGTTGCTTCATATTATATAAAATGACATATTTTGATTCAATAACAGTATATATCCAAAATGAAGACCCCCAAAGTTAGCTATACTGTTTAGTCGATTGTAATTTGTTTCAATGAAAAATCAATATATTTCCCGTCTGTTTTCCTGTCCATCACATTATATATGAATCAGCATCTATCTCTATCGCCGCGGAGGAGTTCTTGGTACAAGGTGATTTATTAATATATATGTTCACTTCACCTAACATTTATGTAAGATTTTTTTAAACGCAGGCGCAGATCTAGAGATAAGTTCTCTTTACAAAAAATCCCCATGAAGCGGTATTTTTGATGCATGGAATTAAACCAACTGCAGTAACTTTTGAAATTGATTTAGCAGATAAGAAATGGTAAGCATGATTGACATCTCTGTTGTCTTGGTAAAAACTAAATGGTGATTATGAGAAAAAACTAAATTTTTATGGAGTTATTAGTCATGGCTTTGATTTCCATCATCTAAACGGTAGTGCCGCTCCATGTAAACATAAACGACCTTGACAAGTTGATGTGTTTTTGAAGACAAGCGTGATTCATTTGCATCATTTCAGCATTTTACTACCGGGTAAAAACATCTCCTAAGATAGATTATTCCTATAAACTATATTGAATCTCATAATATTCAAGTAGTACCTTACAGGTGTATGAATCACCTTTTAAATCTGTTTAAGTCCTTTTCAAGAAACATCACATTATTTGATAGATACGTGTATATCAACAACGACCGGTACAGAAATAATGAAAATAGGTAAAGCTAAAACCGATAATGGTTATAGTAAAACATTATTGGAAATAGAAATAAAAAATATTATAACAAATACCTTTTCTATCAATAAAACGGAACTTGGGTTCGGCACTAAAATACTCAAGAATTTACTTAGCTTGAAAATGTCCCCAAATTCAGCTTCTCAAGCAATCAGGACTGAATATAAGCTTGTGCTGTGTAAAATCTCGGCATTAAGAAAATTCTCACGTTTTATGGTCCTCAGACTTACTCTGCTTTTGCTTAGAGCAGTCGTGACTTCATTGTAGCGTGTAAGTGTCCTGATCGTGACGTTCAAAGTTTAACTACGATCGGCGGAAGTGACTGACTTTTTCTGTCCTTTGGGTGAAACAGTAAAAACCACGCATCTGCAGCCATTTTCACAAAGAATATTACGATAAAAATCACTCGTAGTCGTAAGTGTATGAAATCTTATTATTATTTATTTCACAAATTTTAAATGTTAATAAAGTAATATAATCACAATCCGATTTATACCATTCACGTAAATCAAATTTCATCACAATTGGTCAATTTTACAGCAAAATTTACACGTATGATCAATTGAAATATTGCTAACTTACAATTACGAGTGATTTTGATCGTAAGATTTTTTGTGAAAAGGGCCCCTGGTAAGTGACGACACGATAAAGAACCGGCTCTTTACTGGGTGACCCAATATACAAAGCATAGTCAATAACGTTTACGCTTTTCTCGAGGTTAAGTATGGTGTTCATGTGAGTGATTTTTTTGTGGTACGTTACACAAGAAAACAACAATAACAATAACAACATTACTAATAATATAATTCGTTTGTTTCGCAACCAAATAATAATGAAGAAAGAAATATTGAAGTTTAACCTTGTTTTCCACAAGTAAAGTGACCCAACGCATTACAATGGTATTATAATTGATTGGAGCCGGAAAAATAAGTGGAGAGAAATCTTGTGACGGAGAGTGCTGCGCTTAAAAGATGCTCCATTTGCTGGGGGAAATGATCAAGCCAGAAAAGGTTGATAAATCAGCGTTCAAAATTGTACCATTGTAGTAAATTTAAATTTTGAAAAACTACGTCCTCCATGTCAAAGTAGCTTTCGGTACGTTAAAAAAACTCTCACTTCTCAATTACCCATCATGCCAAGCATAGTCCAGAGTCTTTCATCAGCATGATTTGACGTCGCCATATGAGAAAGATTCTCCAGTTGGATATTAAACAACAATACCTCCAACCAACCAAGCAACTTATAACTTTGTTCATTACCGCTCGTCTGCTCCTTTTGATACTTAAACATGTCTATAGCTGGAAGGATAGTGAGTGTTAAAGATGATTAGATGTAGCTGTGTGGGCGGGTAATTAAACAAAGGTGTACCTTTCTGCTCATCATAGCGGACCTACAGTTATCTTAGAACTACGTAGGGAAAGTGATTCACAACCGTGCTCATAATATTATTGATGAAGACGCTTCTATAAAACTGTTCCCTTTGGACATAGATTCATTACATACGGATATATATGGAACATGTATCCAATCATTATATAAATAATGCACGTGCTTTCTGAAGCTGCACGTCAAAATTGCAGTATTTCTTTTAAAGTGAATGAAGTGAACCGAGTTGAAACAGTGTAAATGATCGAAATTCGTAATATATTGTGCCGGAGAAAGAAAGGAAACAATTAAAATATTTGGATGCATTTAGTGTCTTATAAATTGGAGCATATTATTCTCTCAATGTCAAATCAAAATACAAAAGAATGTGATATCAGACGCACATCCCTGCACACATACACAATTTCTAATTATATGAGAAAATCACTTTAATCCATCCTCATTTATCATATAGTTGATAACAGCTTGCTGCTCAACTTCTGTCTTAAGACAAGCATTTCAATACGACGCAAGGCCTGCTCACTCATTCAAAATGCATAAGCCAATGCAATTACGACATCAACGATTAAAGCAATTTGATTTTCAATGAGACTATGCCAGGGCAGAAATTGATGATAAATCATACATTAAGTATGTAGTTTATAAGCTATTAGTCATCTTACTCTAGGTACCAATGACAGACATTCTTCTATAAATATTTTATGACGCTCAGTGCCTAGGTGTATTTACCAAAGGTTACCGCTACAGGTGAGTTCTATGTCTAATATTAGAGGCAGACAGCGACATGTATTATCCGTAAAGATTGGATATTGGGATATTGTTTGTGAATTAACAGAACTAAATTAAACGAACCTTTGCGAGACAGTTATCATATAATTATACGATTGATTTGTCCCTCATTTTTTTTATGCATTATGCTTTTTTTCTTTGTCGAAAATCCGAATATTGGGGAGAAACATGGACACAACATAACCTCAGAAGCTAGGGTGTTAAACGGTAATCAATCATAAAAACTTGCAATATATTTGGTCGTATTCACAAAATAACCCGCATGTATATCAACGTCAGTTTCCTAGGAGAAAACTCAAATATGTGTTTCCTGTATATACATCTAAGACCTGAACATACATTTGATGGGTTGGGACATATAGTTCACTAAATTCATCGAAACTACCTGCATGTCGTATAATCCCTTTTCAGTTTTCGGTCTGAACAGTAAAAGTACCCACATGCAAAACCTGACAGCAGCCGGATTATGGTGACACTGTTTCGTATCAATGACAAAAATGAAAATGGATTTAACTATGCATGAACTCAAACAGCCTCTTAACCTAATAACCGTCATAAATGTCTGTCAAAATGTACAATTATAACGATGGACAATAACAGTCCAGTACATAGCTTCTAGTTTAACACAGGCCTTCGAATAAGTTTTACGATTATGCCCGATTCACACGTGTAGAAGATAAGTCTACTTAATTTGATGTCAATCGACACTAAATGTCTAAGTTTATAGCATCATCTGAATCTCAAATTCATTCAGAACATCAAACAAATCAGGTAAGAATTGATGGCATTGGCTTAATATCCCAGCTACAGAATTGGAATTAGGATTTTTATTAAAATATGTAAGCTTCAAGGTCGTGTGAAATATACAGTGTAAATAACAACAAGCGAAAGTTCTAATACAACGAACATGGCTTCGCAGTAGAGTCATTGTCTTTCGACAAGTCCTTAAAAGGTATTGGGTACGAACCTTGGCGAGGCAGCAAGCAATTCTCTTACTTCTGATGGGACAGTGAACACACAGTTTATCTTTTACAGTAGTTGTCGGCACGTAAAGATCCTCATAGTGTTTTGACCTTAAATGTTAGAAAGAGGGCATAATTTGAAGCTTTGCATTGGCTTTAAGATACATATCCATAGCAATAGAAGTTAAGTAAGTGTTAACTCAACACATCGGCAACAACAGTAATAATGAAACACCGAAATAATGACAACAACATTAAATGTACCCATTGCAAGGTTCTTAAACGAGTAACCAGACTTTTGCGTATAAACTTAAAAGTATAAATGCTGTCGGAATAGTTTGACTGAAGAAAAATACCGACGACAATCTTACAAAAGGGTTTCGATCCATTAAGTTATTTGTCTATGGTTTGGCTATAAGTATGACGCGTACGCAATGAAAAGAATGTTGAAATTGCGCATCGTATACGATAATCTAGATACATCTAAACATCTTAGAATAAGTCTAAGAAGATGAAATTATGTAAGTCTGATCAGTGCAAAAGAAAATACAAAACTAAAACAAGGCGCTACTTTAAGAGTAACATTCGATCTTTGTTCTTGCCTATTTGTATCCCTCTTAAAGCCTTGTTCTATAAGCAATATAGCTTTTTAATTTGTTTATTCCAAGCGTGAACACAAACATGTTATACAAATTAAATATTCGGTATATACCCTAGCATTGCACGAAAATTGCAGCGTGCACAGTATCTACACATCTAACATCTACTATTAACACGGCTTTATGTATGAATATTTGTGGGAATTACTTGGTGCGTGTTATCAAAATTAAATATTTCAATAGACGCACGTCTGCATGTGAATACAAGCCGCCATACACTATTTAGGGAACTGACGATATTTCAAAATGAAATTGAAATACTAAGGGATACTAAAGAAACCAAGTCCTTGTAAATATGACAACTTGAGATCAAAGCGGAAAACATTCGCAAACCCACATGAGAAAGGGCAAAGAGTCCGGAATGACTGATCCGCAGTTGGCATGTCACACCTGTGGCAATTGTTCCAAGAAAACTCTTCGGGTAAGTGTAGGAAGAAAGCACTATAGAGATGACAGTATTTTGACCTTTTATATCAAGGGACACTAGGACATGGGCTATTTTCTGCATGTTGATCACAGTGTAGCCTCCTGATATTTCCTATGTTTTGTTTTTCAATTAAATATCCAGGTAAGAGTTAGTGCATTACTCAAAAGAGTAATCAGGCAGAAGAACAATGATTCCTTACCTAGATGCACTTATGTAACGTTGTCAGACACGGCACACTTAGTGACTTGATTTTGCTCATTAAACTCAGCTAAATACGAACATTTTCTCGTCTTCAAGTACCTTTTGTCGACACTATTCAATAATGGGATGATTGAGCGGAAAACTTCTTTCTGCTCTTGATCGGTTAAGAGATTCCTTCTAAAACAGCAATACTTAGAACTGTCAAGCTCTAGCTTATGGATATGATACTTAAACATTAAACTCAA
>JACSZP010010914.1:0-22612 GCA_016161895.1 Pinna nobilis
TATATAAATTGGGAACGAAAAGGAAAACCAATAATTGGTGCAAATGCAACCCTGATACATCAAAGCTAAACCAGAAGTGGGCGAGAAATTAATTAGGTCAACGGATCCAGAGCGGCCTTACCGAAAAATGTTGGGGTATCGAAAATAGGTAACACCAGTATACACCACAATAATTTTAACCCTTTGAAGAAATTTTAAAATTTGGAATTTAAGATCACAGATGCCCAAAATATATAATAAGTTCCCGTGCGATGTACTTTATTCTTTACTTTTATTTTGTTATATTGCTGGTGGCATCTAAGATACAAATAAAATTTATGTGTAGAGAATATATTTGTCTTAAGCTAGAGTTGTAGTTTAAGGTTGTAAAACATTGACTAGGTAGATAATCGTTAGAGTCTATATACAACTAGCGCGTATACAGGTATTCCAAATAATGTATATATAATGAAACCTAAATTACAAATATTTTAAATCAGGAAATCAGAAATCGATATTTTACTTTTGACTTTCTTTTCATTTTTGCCGACAAAAGTCGTCAAACCTCCGACTGGTATAAATTGTATGACAAATCATCGGGCATACGTTCTACTGCACAATGTGTCCAATTTCTGTGCAGCGACAATCATTTTTGTATTTGTTCATTATGGAGGCTCTTTGCTTTGAAACACATTTCAGAGGTGACCATTCTTACAGCTTTATTTAACATTTATTTGGATTTTTTAAAAGGATTTAAAAAAAATGAATGCTGGAGGAATGCTTCTTTTGAAAGATAACAAAACCTTACAGAAAATTGTGTGAAGGCTGCACTACCCTGATACCCTGAACTACCCTGACATCGCCACAGTATAACTGTGGCCCAATATATACATTTGATAATCCATATTGTAATAAGTCAAAATATTATTACAATCTACATCATCTCTAAACTTATGTTTTCTAGCATCAGATTAACTGTGAAGACTGTACTAGATTTATGATATGAAACAACATTACTATACTTATATTAGAGGGGAACGCCATGGTCTAGTTGATAGTTTCTTCTGATCATGTGTTCGAGTCCGAGCCACGTTGCGGTTTTATGTGTGTCTCTGTCTTTCGGATGAGACAGCAAAAGCCAAGCCGTATTACAGGTGTCAGCACGTAAAAGAAGCGTCCCTGTTCTACGTTCATAAGTGCTGAGCACAGGCAAAATTTATCGCCCTTCACCGGCACATCATGACGTCTCCATATCAGTGAAAGATTCTTGAGAGGGACATTAAACAACAATACAACCAACTAACCAACTTATATAAGGAGAAAATTTCGCTGTATTACTAACAAATATCAATACAATAGCCACAGAATTCTACAAAATGTTATCCGGGTCAATGTAGTACTGGGAATTATATAATGAAGCGCACTTCTTACATATACTTTCATAACGTCTGGCAATTTTCTATTCATACATGGTACAACTCTTGTAAGCACTCTTACTTGAATTTTTAAAAAAAATACACTGCAGTCATTTACTTATCTTTGATTTCATATCTTACCTTGAACATCTAGTATAATACCTTGGGATTCACTACTGTTACTGGAGTTGCATGTTCCAACACAAGTAAACTTTCCCTCGGCCTCTACGGGCGTTCTGTACATGGTCAATGAAGAATTGCTGTTGTCTAGCTGGCAGTCAGCATTTCTAGTTCCACACCAATCGAAGGGAAACGCCATTTGGGCACGTGAGTTTTGTGGTGTAAAGTACCACAAGATCTGATCCTTTAAATCCAAGTTGCATTTTAAAGTGCCTTTCTGGTTGTTGACAATTGTGATTTCATAAGTTTCCTTAGTAATATTGGAAATCTCTGAAACAACAGTATAGGGAATATATCATCAAAGAAATTAATATAAATATGTTATTTACAAATGGGAAAAAAAAGAAGTATCGTCAGCAAAAGGCTAAGATCTATTAACATGAGTTTCTTCATTATCAGCAAGAAATACGAGGAACATTAAATGACCAAATACCGAACCCGGGGATTCTCCTGCGATTGTAGATAAAACAGGAGGCTTATCATTATCCCAAACGTTTCCTATCTATATAATAATTTTTGAAAAAGACGGAAGCTAGCCTTATAAATCATTGCCATTCAGTTGACTTAATTAATTTTTTTACTATACTATTTAGTGACTTTTTAGTGACCGAGTCTTCCAACCTTCTGTTGGAACCACAATAGGTACGAGTTGTGTTCCTTTGTTAGCTTCCTGTTCATATTCTTATGAGGTATTCAAAAGTTTCTAGAATAACAAAAACAAAATGTCTTGCTGTTGCCTTGAACTCGGCATTTGGATATAACGACAACGTTTTACACTGGGTGAAAAATTCAGTACCAAAGCAAGGGAAAATTAAATGGAAATGTCCGGTTGCAACCTAGTTTCCATGAAATTTCCATGGTGGAAACCACTGGTTTCCCTCAAGTTCCAAAAATGAAAAAACCCTACGCTGCCGTCTCCGAAGTTTCTATGGCATGAAAGCCTGGGAGAAACCTCGGATAATTACCTATTAACAATCACTATTTTTATTCAAATGTTGATTCAGTATACCCCAGTGAGTTGGAAATTAAGGTCACAGAGTTTTCATCTGTTTCGTACTAGATATTTTACTGACCATAGGTGTTGACGATAAACTAACAACTCAACTTAATGATAAACAGAATGACTTAAGTCTCACTAATGTTAACTTCCTATATGTAGATCTAGTATTATTCCACCATCACCTGCATATAGTGTTTACGTCTCTCGTCTGATTCGATACGCAAAAGCTTGTTCAGTATGAACAATTGTAAATCGAGGCAGGATACTGACATACAAGTTGATGTTAAAGGCGTTCTAATACTCTTGTTCAAAGGCAGTTGTTGTCATAACGATTTAGTATATTAATACAACTTGTCATTGGGTCGAATGCTGTCTAACGTCTATACCGACTGTTGTCAATACACTGATTTTGACTTCCAATTACTCCGTTTATCTGATGAAAGATAGGGCTTTCGATAAGTATGACCGGTGGACAGGGAATGCTTACTCCTCTTAGACACCTGATCTTACCTCTGGTATATCCGTGTTTGCCCAACTCTTTATTTGTTTTCCTTAAAGGAGGTAGGGGATTGATAGCTGTTTGTTATCTTTAAATTCTCATTCCCATGTCATACTTCATTATATGAATTTGTCATAAAAACGAAATATGTACATGTATGTATTGGTATTCTGGACAATTATATCATATAGCCCTAGGCCTGTGAGTTGACGTTCTGTCGAATTATTAAGCAAAACGCTACTTTGATATTTCATTCGATGTAAAAATCTAGTTTTATGTATTATCTTATTAAAATCTTACCAACTGGTACACCTTAATTATGAAGTTGTGACACTGTATAATTTGAAGTTGTTCTCAATTTCCCTTATTGAGTGGATTGGCATGCTGTTTGTTTGATTTTTATAGATAAAGGAGAAAGTATGTGAAGTTTATGATATTGTGAAAAAGACAGAGCGAGGTCTCATCACGGAACTGATAATATTTTGATATTTTATGGTTTATGTCATCAAAGTCGAAAGTCCGAGCTCTTAGTAAGAGAGCAGATAGCATCAGATATAACACATCTGTTTAATATCAGTTAAATCATTTTTATCTTAACAAAATCTTGTTCTAGTGGGAAGGAACTTGGGATCTTGGAATCATAATCATCATCAGCTATTTATATAGCAGCAAAAGAGTTGTTAAAACATGTGCTTCCTGTATCATGAATACATTTAGATACATTACCGTTTACTAGGTTAGCAAACAAAAAAAATAGGGCACATTTGGGGGACTTGGTTGTTGGTTGGTTTTATTATTATAAAACGTCCCACAGCTCTTGTTAGTATCTCAAAATAGTTTCAAGGGGTGATTGTTAATGGAATGATCACGAAATACTTAGTAGAACAATAAAAGTAGCTCAGCTAACCTGACATAATTAAGATGATCAATTAATTCATACTGTTTCGTGATGTTCAACCAATATCACAATTGAATTTGATGGTCAACATAAATGGATGCAGCTGTCAGGATTAATTTTTTGAAAGAAGTATTCGAAATGTATTTATGCCCATTACATAATCGGTCGAAAGGTTTATGGAAAACAATTCTTAAACATAATTATACCATGTGAAGATAATCTTTTATCGGGTAGTAATGATTTTTTTTGGTCTGTCGACAAATAATTTTCATTCTCTCCAGATAATAAAACCTACAAATGTTATCTACAAATACTAAAACGACGGCCTATGCCGAAGTTCAATAGACAGTGGACTTATAGGATAAATCGGTAATGATACCGATGAAATTATGCTTCAAAACAGTGATAGTTCCAAATGGACCTTTCTGTATGTCAAACTCACAGGCATTCGTGCCCTGTATTCCTTAGAACTTTACTGTTGACACTTGCTGAAACGTCTATAGTATATGTCACACTCTCAGACATGTGTGCCCTGTATTCCTTAGAACTTTATTAGTGACACTTGCTGATACGTCTATAGTATATTTCACATGTCTCCGGCATTCGTGCCCTGTATTCCTTAGAGCTTTACCAGTGACACTTGCTAATACGTCTATAGTATATGTCACACTTTCAGACATGTGTGCCCTGTATTCCTTAGAACTTTACTAGTGACACTTGCTAATACGTCTATGCAAATAGCGTACGTTACTAGTGCAGAGAGTGTCTGTGGTTACAATTTGCATAAGCACATAACCAATTAACTATGACTTACAAGTGTTATGTTTTATGATTTCAATTATCACATGCAAATCAACTTACCACAACCGTACACGATATGTTGAAAGAGAACCCAACTCAAAAGCTCGTACTTTTTCATAGCTCAAGGAAAGAGGAAGTAATTATGGCCGTGTTACGCGAAATTTATATACATATAGTGATGCGACACCGGATCCTACAACTACACGGGTTTTCCTCATATTCAATGACAGCGGATATTTCCCCAAACAAAGAACATTTGTGAAGTTCTTGTGAAAGGAAAATGGCAATATACATGTAGTCAGCTATATTGTATAGCTATATTGCAACAAGAACAAAACTGTTTGATCAACAACAACAAAACTGTCCTGCCGTTGGTACCTCGTGTAAATCACAGCCATAGGTATTGGTAGAGTTCCGTCTATCACTTACCAGCGGAAACAGATGCCTTTTTCTGTCAATCGTAACTAAGGTTCTGTGTCACAAGAGGCGTGGATGTGTTAAAATCAAATTGATGTATAGGCCTATAATACAGATCAAATGTCTGCGTTTCTCGCTTTTCCCCTCGACATCATCTGTATCAAATTTTATTCCCGAGAACTTAGTGTAGAATGTAAAAAAAAAAAAGAAAAAAAAGAAAAAAAAAGAAAAGATATTTGGAGATACCAAAAGGACATTCAAAATTAATTAATCGAAAAACAGACAAAACCATGGCCAAGACAGAAAGAGACAAAATAAGAAACAGACGTCCAAACGACGATATAATTTAGATAACTAAAAGTAGAGTACATGTACCATGGACACCTCTAAAACCGTAAACTATTAAACAAATGTAGGATCACATTCAATCCTGATTTTAAGTTTGCTTTATTTCCGACTTGGGATTTTAAATTGCTTTGTAAAAAAAAAAGACGTGAAAGGTTTATATCATTCTTGTTAAACTAACAGACACATCATCAGAAACGATTTATAAAACCTTTTGAATTTGTAAAAATTTGCCAATGATTTTGAAATACTTAAAAGATAAACAAGTATGCATAAAATTAATATCATTTAACAATATGATGCTTAAAAGGTCCCTATCTTTAAAAGCTATATAAAGTAATTCAAGATATCATAGGGGATAAGATGAAGTGTATAAGTTAATCCTTATTGTATAATTAGAAATTAGAAAAAAAATTGATTACACATTTGAATTATCAACAATATGTTCTTTTCACGTCATAAACTGAATAGGCCAACAAGACAGTAGATATATACATTGTAAGCAGCTACATGTAGCTGGGCTGCTCCAAGCAGCTGTTAACCATATCGTCAGGTAGCCATATCGTGATATGAATATGTACTTCACATAGAGTATTTTTTTTCTTCATGTACTTAAAGAATAACTTATTCATATACAAATGGAGACCAGAATAACCAAAGGAGAAGTTGGATTAAACTAATTCTGGCGACATTTCTGGAAGTGGGTGTGTCCAAGGAACCAACCAATTTATGGCATATACTATAGAGTAGTTTGGAAATATGAACACCAGCCAGATAGATTTGTTGTCTTGTGCAGAATTAAATTATTCTTCAATGACTGCAGTGTATCATTAGAAAAATGAAGTGTATCTTAAGACGAAGCAAGTGTATCCTAATTGCATAAATCATATTAAAAGCCCGGTATTTTGCCATTACTTTTTTGTACGGTAAATTTTTCAGGTTTATATTTCTTTAAAAAATCTATGAGAAGAAAGTATTCCACTTTAGACAAAAGACTTGGCAAAATCATTTGTCATTAGTCATATGTTAAAACAGTTATCCTTCTGTACTTTTTTTTATTGACAACAAAACAACAAACAAAATGTCAGCACTATGCCATGTTTAATTTTATTGTTTCTTTTGACATACACATGTCATAGTATCACACAAAACAAAAGTAACGACAATAAAAATAGGATCACATTTGCTATTGGAGACAAAGATAATGACTGTATAATAGTTTAACAGAAAACATGAACATTTCAGTGAATAGAACAGAAGGTTAAAATATATCACAGAAATATTCAACTTGCTTGGTGTCTTTTAGGATCATAAAACAAATGTCAATGAATGACTTCTATCCTTAATACTCTGAAACTCTTTATGTACAGAAATTAAATCTTAATATCAGGAGGTAAAGTAGAGGGGTCAGTCTGAAGTCATAAGAGATATTACCCCTGAAATACAATTTGTTTTTAAAACTTGTTATTCACTTCATTCACAAGAGTCTTAAACACTATTAGTTCATTCATAGATCAGTGCTTGAAAGCGTTTTTTTTTTCTTTTCCCCTGAAATACAAATTACCAAGCTTTGACAACTTGGTTAAGCAGTTCCCATTCATATTGCATTTTCTAAAGTAAATAGGTGACAATGACTAGCCATTGGTAATTCTCTTTCTACTGAGATACAGCACAGGAGTTTTCACATATCATCAAATGAACATTTTATACATCAACATACACTTTCAGAGCAGTGATTCAATTATATATTCTTTAACAAATTAGTTATAATTTGTTGCATTCAGTTTATCCATCAGAGATGTTTATACATATATATCTCATCTATTTGTCTGGAGATATCTATTTACCTTTAAGGCTTTGTTTGAAATCATAAACAACATGTCATATTTGTCTAATATCTAAATTCTAAAACAATACAATATGTATTGCTGAAGTACTTGATGCCTAAAGATAATTGCATAAGACTCTTTCCCATGTGAAGGATAGATGGAATCAATATAGGACTATTGCTTAACACTTATCACAAACCATATGTGTAGACCTGTATTAATGCTCTTACATATTCTACATGATAAAAAGGCACTAAGATGTATCCATTTGAAATGTCCTACACACAAGTCTTGGCCCAATTCAAAAGTATTCATTGCTAGCCTGACAGGACTTAACCCCAAACTGTTCTGCCCACCTGATAGGGCTTCACCTTAAAGTGTTCTGCCCAAATGATAAAACTTAACCCAAAAGTATTCTGCCCCTCCAATGCCTTAACCTAAAAGTGTTCTACCATCCTGATAAGCCTTAACCCCGAAGTGTTCTACCATCCTGATAAGCCTTAACCCCGAAGTGTTCTACCATCCTGATAAGCCTGAACCCCTAAGTGTTCTACCATCCTGATAAGCCTTAACCCCGAAGTGTGCTACCAACCTGATAAGCCTTAACCCCGAAGTGTTCTACCATCCTGATAAGCCTTAATCCCGAAGTGTTCTACCATCCTGATAAGCCTTAACCCCGAAGTGTTCTACCATCCTGATAAGCCTTAACCCAAAAGTGTTCTACCATCCTGATAAGCCTTAACCCAAAAGTGTTCTACCATCCTGATAAGCCTTAACCCAAAAGTGTTGTACAATCCTGATCAGCCCAACTTACAGGACTTAACCTCAGTGTTTTGCACATAACCTTTATCCCAAAGTGTTCTGCTAACCTCATTAGACTTAACCCAAGTGTCCTGCCCTCATGATAAGACTTAACCCCTTTGTTATGCACACTTATTCTTAGCCAAAAGTGTTCTGTCCATCTCATAGGACTTAACACAAGTGGTCTGCCCTCCTGATAAGACCTGAAAGTGTTATGCACACTTAGTCTTAACCCAAAGTGTTCTGCCCATCTCATAAGACTTATCACAAGTGGCCTGCCCTTCTGATAAGACCTGAAAGTGTTATGCACACTTAGTCTAAACCCTAGAGTGTTCAGCACATTTAGCCTTAATCTAAAAGTGTTCATCGCAAACCTGTAAAGACATTACCCCTAAGTGTTCTGCCCTCCTGATAAGCATAAACCCAAGTGTTACACACACTTTGACTTAATCCAATCATGTTCATTGCAAACTTGATAAGACTTCTATGTCCTTCCCACCTAGTTCAAAACCTGTGACCTTGACACACCTGATGACTCCTCTTGACTATGACCTTGACACACCTGATGACTCCTCCGGACTATGACCTTGACACACCTGTTTACTCCTCCTCTTCCTGTTCTTCCTCCTCCTCCTCACCTGAGGATGCCCTGGTTCCATACAGAATCTCTGACAGTGTTTCTTTACTGTGCTTAAAAACTTGTAAACAACTTGGTGAGCAAGCACGGAACATAAAAGGTAGATTGTTGATGCCATGAAGCTTACTAACAGGACGAATAATGCGCATCCCTGGTCCATATAGAGGGCCATGACAGCAATCACACACAGAGCGACTGGAAGAGAAAGAATGCATCATTAAAACAAACGCACAGCTCTGACCATGGTTATCTATAAAAGAACATATCACAACCTTCTAAGGAATGAATACAGTCAAAAGTTTACCAAATGAGTCATTATCAGAATTGTTCAAAATCCAAGATTTAAACAATTGAAAAACACACTCCCATAAATGGATTATTTTAATGCAGAAACTTAGAGACTGGTAATTGCAGATATAAAAAATACTATTAGTAATTTCTGATAAGCACCCAGTTAGTTACTATGGCAACCAAAAGATCACATGTCAAGGTCAAATGTCCATGGTGTTACCATACTTAAAAACTATAAAATTCTGTTATAAAATCTACTGCTGTTGTTAATAGTTGTTGATTTCATTTGATACTAAATCAAAGTAAGAGCTCGTAATAAAAATATCTTAATTAATTACTCTGTAATCATCTGACAAAAAGAAAATTGTCTCTGGTGTTTCCATACTTGTCCATGGTGTTACCTAGACAATTTATGGTGTTCTGTTGCTGTCTGTGGTGTTTAGTGCTTTGGGGGTTAAAATGGCCCTATTCCTTACTACTGTCCAAGAAAGGGGACTCCAATTTATTCATATGTACTTAATTTATTACTTTGAAACATTAGAAGACCAAGTTTAAGATTTACATATGGTAGATTAATTTATGTACATGGTATTACCAATATTCTGTCTATGGTGTTACAATCTGACTAGTAACACCAAAGACAGTAACACCATGGAATTTTTCCACAAGTTTATTTTTTAATCATAGCACAAAGTTTTATACCTCTATTTTGACGTATCTTTAATACAGCTAAAAAACAGAATCAATGAAATTACAAATAAATTGTTCAAAATATTGGTAACTCCATGGATTCTCATTATGTACTTTGATGGAAACATCTACCTTTGATAAATTTGAAAAACGCCCGCTTCCAACTTTCAATCACCATGTGCCAAGCAAACAGGAAGTAGATGCTAAACATATGCATTGTGGGTGATAGTACTCAACTGTGCAAAAGGGGCATCATCTGAACCAAAAAATAGTGGTAACACCACGGACATTTCTACAAGGGACAGGTAAACATTTAAGTGAAATTGGCTAAAAACATAATTTTAATTACAAAACCTATTTAAAAATCAAAAGATTTGATGTTTATTTCTATTAATCCTTTCAACACCACAGACCGAAATGGACTGGTCTTATACAATAGAAAAGAGCATACCATTCTGACACTTGGGGTTGAAAGGGTTAAACAATCAATAATTCATTATATTATCATACTTTCAGAACATTTCGTATTTGTCAGAATTTCAGTTATTTCCCCTGTGACGAGCCAATTTCCTGTAATTGACCTATATGAATTTAAAAAATTACATTGTAATTTATATTTTAAAACCTGTTGTTTCAAAAGTCAGTTTCTGAACCTTTTTACATAGTTCTTAACCACAGACAAAAAAATAATCCTTTCAAGGAATTAGTAAAATCATGTAATATAGGGGAGACAGTAATTTGGAACATTTCTGAGAATTACTCATATACAGTTGAATCTCGAAAACTCGAAGTGCTCGGGACTGCTGATAAACTTCAAGTTTTGTCGGCTTCAAGAGAGATCGACGTTTGAGTTTTCAAAATTCCACTGTATATTATGCAGTGAATTCTTCTTCCTTTTCTTTCCTAATTTCTCTATCCATCCTTATGTTGGTGTTTTCTTTCAAATATAAAGCAGGTATTTTATATAACAAAAGAGCACTATAATAACAGACAGACAGATACTGGATAGACCTACAAATGACAGTCATTAAACCCCTATACCAATACAAAGTCATTCAGCTTTGTAAATTTATTGAAACCATACTTTCTAATATCTTGTTATAATATATTTCCCTTGTGCATTAGTAGTGTGCAAAGTGAATTTATCTTGACTGATCTCAACACTTACTTGGCCAGTACTTTTCTGACAGAATCTGGGAGGTTCTGAGGGGACTTGATCAGATCAGACTCTGCTATGGTCAATGATGCCATGTCAATCAATCTCTGAAATATAAATATGAAATATTGAAGTTTCTGATAAAATCTTGCTTGTGTTAAAATTCATTCATTATTAAATCATTTAATACATCCTGTTTGTATTTCCAAGAATGATACTTTTGGCTTGATGACCCATGGTTATCAGAAGTGAAAGGCTTCATGATATATATGCATGTGATTACTAACAACTCAGGCAAGAGGCCTTACAAAATAAAGTGTGATGTCTTCTCATTTACGTGTCATAGCTTTCACAAATCAGAGGAAGGCCATTTAATGTACAGTGTCATAACCTTCACCAGCCAGAGGTGGTCAGCTCCTTGACTATGAGAGCGCTTTTTTCACATTTGTTTATAAACAAGCTTCGTTTTCATTTGCATTGTTGCTTAACGTCCCATTCAAGAATTTTTCACTTATATGAAGATACAAAAGCCAATGAAGGTAACAAATTTTGCCTATGCTCGGCACTTATGGCTGTAGAGCATTGATGATCCGACGTGATTTGACGTGATTTAACGTGCAGCGTGACTACTTAAAGCCTTGCCACACGCCTGTAGAGCATTGAGGCTTCCTTACCATACCAACACCTACTGTGACAAAGGACTAGAGCTGCAACGACTCGCACCGAAAACCCAAAATCGTGATTCTTACCTCTGACCGAAGTGCAAGTTGCACAGTCAGAATCGAATCGGCCTTAAAAAGGTCTATTATTTTATTATTTTTGTCATTGTACTTTGAATACTTTCATATGTGTAAACAACAAACAGTGCCATTCACCTTTTTATTTATTGCAATTTTCTCCTGAGTGATTAAAATTGAGGTCAAGATAAGATTTTTATATTATGTCATTAACAAATGCAAGGAAAAATCAGATATTTATGGAAAAATCTATCATAAAAACTTGAATCCAAAAAACTCAAATTGAAACATCAAAATCGAACCAAATCGGAGAGTTCCTAACTCGTTGCAGCTCTACACAGGACCTAGGCGTTTAGTCTCATCCGAAGGGCAAGAAAAGTCAGTTGAGTCTGCAGTGTGGAATCAAACCTATAACCTCATGATCAGTAGGAGAACATGCTAACCAAGGACCTAGAGTCGATATCCCTCATCAACAAACTTAAAAAAACCCTCAAATTTATGGTGTCAATGCCTAATGTGACACTAGCATGACAATTATGAACGACAGCCCCATTTTTAATGAAACTGAATGAACACTGTAAACTATCATTGATATGCTAAAATAAAGAACTATTTTTGTTCAGTTCTAGGCAGTTGTGAACAAAAAGTATGAAAAGGTTGATTCAACTTAGGAAATTCTGGCTGGCTGAACGGAAACAACCAAACGAGGACATATTCATACAAAGGAAACCATAAGTCCAGGAAAAAGTTATATATACTCAGAATTTAGTATAAATCAGAATATATCCACTACTAATACAAATGGCCACCAATACTTCCCTGTTTCCCATGAGGCACGTAGTGTAAAATAATTTAATAGTTATGAAGGAAATAACAATTAATTGTCCATCGAGTCAACATATATGTACAACGATTTAAAGAGGTCAAATAGGGGGTGGTTAAAGACAAGCAGGACAATAGAACTACTGTTCCCACAATTTCCTATTCCAATTATCTTATTACACCCGCACATTCACATTTCCTGCTATCTTCTGATAAATAACGTATACATTTTGAAAAAGTGGCAACATTTTCAAGTATGCTAACAACTAGTTCATTCAGAGTTTAAAATCTTGCATAGTTTATGGCTGATGGCTAAGTTGGAAATCACTGTTATCTATATTACAATACTGTGACATTCCCAAATCACGTCAATTATGGTTATCCAATGACAGTGTTCATTAAAAATTTCAACAAGGGCAATCATCTTCAATTTAGTAATGTGGTAAATCTAGACAGTTAAAGGGTATTATGATCGACTCTAATATCCTAACTTTTGGCTCAATGATCAGGATGCTTGTCTATCATGTTGAGGCTCATAGATTCAATTCCTGATCCAGCCACAGCAGTTCACTGGAAACATTTATCATAAAGGAAAATTGTTCTGTCAGTAATCACCAGGGAAACAGCACTTCTATTTGATCAATTTCATTAAGAAGCACACACCACACCTGACCCTTTTCCAAATCCACTTTTATCTGATACAATCATTATAATACTTTTTCCTAGAAACTGAGCTGTATCTACCCACTTTTAACTAGTATGTGTTATGTGGACCAAATTTTGTTGACGAAAAATAAAAAAAAGAATGACATATCTTGGGATTAGCACTCATTTTCTGTCAGTTTCCCCCATCTAGCTAACCAGAAGCAACCCTTTTCATTATAAGACTCATAATGACATTGAGCATGAAATTTGAGAATTCTATGGTGGTAAAATGATAACCATTAACAGTATTTTATAGATTCACAGACGGTATAAGTAAGGGTGCATTTTTTACCTAATCTTTTTTACTTTTATGGATATATGATTCACTGGAATCAGACTTAAGAGACTATTTATTGTACATCAAAGAAAAATGGTTTGATGATACAGCTATTAAAATTTTCCAGCAGGTAAGTCCATGTTTGAGAAACCATCTGTTTTTGAGAGACTGTATTTCTGTGGCTGTGGGTGTCTCTAATGATGGTTCTACTGTATATATGAACAAGTAAAAAAACATTATCATGTCTTCTGATGCTATAACAGCTAACAGAAAAAGTTGTCGCTTTTTTTTATATCAGATATCTCTCAATATATGGAGCTCACAAACACCAGAGACGTATATAACACAAAGACTAGTAACTTCCTATACTCTCTATTGATTTGTCGTTCGCGGCGGAAGTGACGATCGGTACTTTTCATTGATTAACGTATATGGATAAGTTATTTACAGAGGTGTTCCGAACGAAACCTCGTTTCCACGAAGTTTGAAACGNNTCCTAAGATAAACAACTGTCACTGCGCCTGCGCGAACAAATCTCGCACTTGAGATAGATGAGAACAATACCGGGCTTGTGATCTCGCGAGAGTTCGATAGGCCGCTAGTCTCCGTGTTATATACGTCTCTGCAAACACCTATAAAAATGCTCAAGACTACACACTTGTTGACTGGGTGTAAAGAAAACGTATATAATGTTGCATCAGGTGACCAAACTTTTACCTGAAGCCCTAGACCAAAGGCAGGACAGGTTGTACCTGCACTTCAGTATTTCAGTAAATACTATCAAGCCCACTATGTGATTACCTGTGGTTGATTCTGAGTATTCTCCTTCCAAAACAATGGATGCATGAAATTATTCTTGACATTGAGGTAATACAGATCAAGTAGAAGGCCACCACATGGCATAGCTGGTAGTTGATTTCCTTCCATATTTAGTTCTCTCAAATTTCTGTATTGAATAAAAGAAAGAAAGAATTTCAGTTAAGATCAGTGAACACCTGTTTGTAATGAGTAAACATATATTGCTGTACATTCCAAAACTTTATACAAGCAGGACTTATTGCTTAAAATTAGGTAAAAACATTGTGTGATCAACTCCATTCCAAATCCAAATTTATCCTACTAAAAGGAATTCACATTTTTAGCCATGACTTAACTATTTCCTTAATGAACTCAACATGAAAATTATCAATTTCTCATTATCCCCTTTTCTTGTTATTCTCAGAAGAAATGAGGAAGAATGCTGTGATATACACACATGTATAAATGCATGAACCTGATATGATGGAGAACAAATAGCATGCTTTATTTCCTGTCAGTTCAATATAATTTTACTCTGCATATCTGTTTTCCATAACAAGTGACAGGGAAATTCTTAAATATTAGTCAATGAGTAAACTGGTATAGGCTACATAAAAAAATACTTTACTTTAATATTAAATATTTATTTGTCTGTTTTCAAGGTGAAGCCCAAATACATGCTCTAGAAAATTCCATGAACTTGTGCCAAGTTACATTGTTTCAACATATGTAATGAAAATCCAGTTTTATTCATTAGAATTTAATTTTCATACAATACAAGTTAATGCATACTTGTAAAACAAGCTTTTCGCTTAATTCATATTCTAACCAGACTGAACATGCATAAAACCACATAAGTACATGTATGTTTATTTCGTTGATAAAAACAGTCTGGTCGATAAAAATAAAATATATGTGAAAATGAAGTTCCACCATAAATTTCAGATTTACAGCAGTCTACATTGTACATGTGTTCAGATATAAGCTACAAGAATCTTATCTACTGTGCGAGAGTATAAAATAAAAGTTACCTCATATTGCTGATCTCATTTTGTATAAAAGTAAGTTTGTTGTAGGAGATGTCCAAATGCACCAACTTAGACAGGGCAAATAACCTAAAATAAAGAAAACACAGATAAGAAGATGTCCAAATGCACCAACTTAGACAGGGCAAATAACCTAAAATAAAGAAAACATAGATAAGAAGATGTCCAAATGCACCAACTTAGACAGGGCAAATAACCAAAAATAAAGAAAACACAGATAAGGAGATGTCCAAATGCACCAACTTAGACAGGGCATATAACCTTAAAAGAAACAATTGACAAAGCTTCATACAGACCATGATTACACATTTATGAATTACTGTATAGGTAACCTATAATTAGAAAAAAAATTAAAGCTTTTCCAGACTATGACTTAACATTTACTAATATATATGTATAATTTATAAATAAAGAATTACTGTCTAACCTGCCTTAGCAACCTACTGAATTAAAGGAAAACCTGTCTTATGTGACCTAAATGTATGGTTCCCAAAATTGATTTTTCCTATATAAATCACCTGAATTAAGAGACCACCTGTCATATGTAACCCTTTTGCTCCTTCACTTGGATGGTCTCTTAAAACAGGTTAGACTGTAGAAAGTTTCTATGAGACTCTGACTGAACATTCATCTACCATATAGAGAATCTTATCAGATAAAAGAAATAAATAAGCTAAGCTTAATATTTAGGATTTTTATTAAATATTTACTGTAATATTAATGAACAACCAAATGCATAAGAGGTTTTTAAATCTGCATTTCTTACTTTTTTTTACAAACTTTCAAGATACATGATGCACTTTATGAACTATGTTAAAATATCTATATTTTTGTCTCCCATTTTGGTGAAAGCATTTCCCGGGACAAAAAAATCTAATCCCTTAGTCTGTCCATCACAAAACTTTAACTTTGGCTCTTTCTTTTGAACTATGAGGGATTGGGCTGTGATGTTCACATTTAGATTCCTTACGACCAGGACCCAGTTGTTCAATTGTTAGTTAAAGATACATTTGGACTCATTTTTCATCTTCACAGAATTAAAAAATTGAAATAGTACATTTGCACCAGAATATAATTAGCAGATGAAGCTGATAAAGTTAAAAAAATATGCACGCAATACACAATTGTGGGTTGTACAGTGGAACCTGGCTATTAAGAACACCTAAATGACTGACTAAAATTGGTCTGATTAGTGAGGTTGTCTTTTAAGTGAGGTTAAAATAGCCTAAAATAATGAAAAACAGACTGAATTGTGATGGTCTTAATAGCAAAGTGGTCTCCTAAGTGAGGTGGTCTTAAGGCCAGGTTCCACTGTATTCTTTTCCAGTAATTATAACAGACATGACCAATGCCTATAAGTAAGGCGAATTACGCGGACAAAACTTGTCCAGCACAGATATTTAAACATTGATTTGACCATTTTTAATGATTATATTTCACCAAGGATTAAAATTTAACCAGCAGATAATCAACAGGGCCTAGACGTTTCATTTGATACCATATATCTAAATCTATAGAACATCTTATAATTTGAAAAATGATGAATGCATATATGAAATGATAATTACCCCATAGGAATATTAGTCAGCAGACAAAATGACACTACTAGGATTCTCAAATTTCTCATTCTGTGTATGTCAGAGGGCAGCTCTCTCAAAGGATTATTTCTGAGTTTCAGTATCTCCAGCTGACGGACCTCTAGTATTTCTCTTGGGAAAGTCTGTAAGTATAATACTTTATAATCAAAACACATGTAAAGTGCACTCTGCTAGTTAAAACTGCTAAAAATGAATAAGAATGACAATAAGCTATAATGGAGTACGAACTAAAATTGTCTCTCAAACTTTGTGTTCAGTGGAAGACTTGTCTAAATATACATATATTCATACTAATTCAAACATTTGCCTGATGAGGAAAAAGATTTAACATAGATGGGTAAAAAATACTTGATCTAACCCCAATCCCTGCAATTAACAATATAATGAGTGACATAACTGTTGTTGTTGTATTGTTGTTTAACGTCCCGCTCAAGAATATTTCACTCATATGGAGACGTCACCGTGTGCCAGTGAAGGGCGACAAATTTTGCCTATGCTCAGCACTTATGGCCATAGAGCAGGGAGTACTGTGACACAGGGCATCGGTTTTTACTGTCTCATCCGAAAGACAGGGATGGCCAACCACGGAGTGGCGCTACGCGGATTCGAACCCCGGACCCTCCGATTTGAAGTCAAACATGCTTACCACTCGGCCACGGAGGCCCCAGTGACATAACTAAACTTACCTAAAATATTACCCTTACACAACTGTATAAGATACAAGCCTCTAAGGGCATTGGTTAAATCATTCACCTTGTAAGGAGAGAAACTGTGCTCAAATCCCTTCCTTACTTAACAAACCTTATTTAGTTGACATATGCAGCAATAATCCTTTGTAATATAGGTCCAGTATTTAAAGAAAAAGTTTGGATGGGAACTTAAAAACTATGTCACACGACACAGTACAGAATGTGGCGTTTACAAGTTTACAAAATAAAAACCTCAGATCGCTCAATGAGCCTAAGGGCTGAGCATAGGTCAGAATTTCAATCCCTTAAAACAAACAAAAACATGAGCATTAAAATAAAGATACTTACAGCAAAGTTATTGAAAGACAAATTCATATAAGTAACTGTTCTCATCAAGGGTGAGATATCTGGCATTTCCGAGATGAAGTGTGCCTGTAAATAAGAGATACTATGATAATTACTATGCATGACCCTGGGGTCAACAATCATTAGAATATCCACTCATCAATTCAGACAAGTCGTCTTGATATCTTAAGTTTGTGTATAGTCATATTCTGTTAGTTGTAATAACCAAATACAGTAGAGTTAGTCTATTACAAATTGACTTAAAGCAAATTCATTGCTATAACAAAGGGGAATAAAATTCCCGAAAAAATTATAATTTATCTATACATGTTATTTTGATGTTTAAAACAAAGGATGCCTATTAACTAGTCAAAAGTAAATTCCCTTTGACTTTATTATAGACCAACTCCATTGTATTCTAATTTATACAAACAATTCAAATTGCATAATTATCAGCTTTTTCAAATGAAATTTGAAGTATTTATGCAAACTCATGCAGTCAAACATGAATATAGCATAGATATAAAACAAGCATGATCAAGTGCACTTTGATCTTATTACTTACCTTCAAGCTGAGTGCCTTTCCTCCATTGATTAGGGCATCCAATATGGCAAGTTCTGAAGGTGATATACTATTCTCAAAAGCAGCAGCTAAAATTTAAGAATATTAGATAAAGGTTTTCTTCTAATGTGTATATCAGTAACAATGAAAGTGTTTTTAGTTAATGTTAAATACAGTCAAACATATATTAAAGACCACCCCTGTATCTTCAAAATTGACCTTCGATTAGAAATCTTGATATATTAGCCTATACATAAATGTCACCTTTATATAAAAGCCTCCTGTCTAAACCTGTCATATTGCACTGTGTAAATATAAAATAAAAAAGGATGTGGAAAAAAAAACATCATGAATTATTCTGAGTCACATAATTGTTTGTTTTGTTTGTTTTTACTTTATGCCACACTCGACAATATTTCAGTCATATGGTGGCGGCCAGTTTTTATTGGTAGAGGAGAGAACCCTTTTACTAATTTACCTGGGAAGAGACCATCATCTTCCGAAGTAATCTGACAAACTTTCTCAAATAATCAACTTTAGTTCCAGCAAGGCTTGAAAACCCTGTTGGCTAGAGGTGAGAGACTGAGTGGTTTATAGTGCGATGCTCAAACCATCTGGCCACGGAGGCCCCTCTAAGTGACATGATTCTGCTGAAATAATGGTCTACTGCAAATAAACTCAAACCAGATCAGTAACTCACTAAACTACACACACAAGTGTGATACCTAGGACAACCCCACAAACATTTCTCTGTCAGTATTACTCACCAAAAGGGGACTGACTTCTCCCAGATCCTTGGAAGTACCGTGATCTCGCAGAATGGAAGATGGAATCCATCCCAGGGATTTCCGAGTCCCTGTTATGAAAAATAAGAAATTGATGAGAGGATCATATCATACTTGTCAACCCTGAGAAATAACTATTAGGGAGATTCTCATGGAGTAGACTCTTAATTGTGCTTACAATCAACAGAAGCTTTTCAAATTTTCATGTGGGGTTTGTATTTTCCTTGAACAAACTTCTAAAATTAATACCCCAAAATGAGGAGTCTCCCTATTATGGGGGAGACTTGGAGAGTTTAATTTTATGGTTGATTCACTATGAGTATGTTTGTAGTGATTACATTTTGATTGTGTTTATGATGACAGTTCATGGTGACCATGTTTACAGTATGTGTTTACATTGATGACTTTGTGTTGAGTGTATGTTGGTGATGCCCAAACATTCATGGTTTTTTAACGTTGACTGTGTTCATCCCAGACAGTTAGACACAATTTATTTTAGAGATACAACACGTTTCACTTACTGCCTTTGCTGTGCTGACCTACTGGCCACCTCTGTGCTATCATCCTCATATAGAATAATTTCTGTATGAGGAACATTATCATCTGCATAAGATGGGCTGTACTTCCTCAAAGGTCGAATGACAGATTTGACCTCTGTGTTCATCAAATCTCTAACATGTTGTTTGATCATGGCTGCCATCTCTATCAATAGCTGTTTCTGTGGAATCCGAGGCTCCACTGGCGGTATATCTTGATCTGAAATTAAAACATAGATACATGTAAATACATAGACATACAAACATTGAGATATTTGACATACACAATGTATATTTATTGGAATGTTCAAACAGAAGGCAGGTGACAGCCTCAAATGGAATTTCGACTTTTTAAAATATCAGAAATGAGATTTGTTTTTTAATGTGGCTAATTCTAAAAGTCCCCCCTCAAGGGACGATCCCTAAGATAAAAATATTGACAAATCCACTTCATTAACTACAGGGGTATAATTGAAACAATCAAATTCATGATATGCCTAGGTTGAAAAATGGCTTAGAGAAGGTATTGATTAAAGAAACCAACAGGGGCCTCCGTGGCCGAGTGGTAAGCGTGTTCGACTTCGAGCCAAGGGGTCGATTCCCACAGCGCCACTCCGTGGTTGGCCGTCCCTGTCTTTTGGATGAGACAGTAAAAACCGAGGTCCCGTGTCAAAGTAGGTGTTGACACGTTAAAGAACCCTCCCTGCTCTATGGTCAGCAGTGCCGAGCACAGGCAAAATTTGTCGTCCTTCACCAGCACACGGTGATGTCTCCATATGAGTGAAATATTCTTGAGTGGGACGTTAAACAACAACACTACAACGACAACAAAGAAACCAACAAAGGGGAATAACTCCAGGAATAAGAGTGGCAAGAGCACAATTTGTGCAAGCTGTGTCAGACTTCTTTTAATGATGTACTCATGTACAAGTAAAAATCAAACATGGCAAGTCTAGCTGAGTATATGGTTAGGAATGAATCAAAATGACAGAGACGGTCATTAGAATTTACTACAATTCCCCAATACTGTAGGAGGACTAATGAACATCCTAAAACACTCAAAACATTTGGCAAACAAAGCCTTCACTGCAGTGCTTTGTTCAACCACATTGATTTGCTAGACAAAATTCCATTTCTGTTTCATTTGATGGTGGGAGCTCCCTGCAGTTCAATACTACAATGTACCTCTGAATTAGATAATTTGAAAAGTTTCATTTTACAGTTTAGTCTTACATTTACCTTTGTTGTATCAATATGCATAACTGATGAAAGTTTGAAAGCTGCAGCTACTTAAAACTCCTAATTTATCATGATAATTTAGATGATTTTAAAATGTTTACCCCAACAAACAACTTGTGATATTACACACATGTACTGACCTTCTGGTGTAAACTGATGTGTGTTGACCTCTACTTGATCAGTATCATAGATGTATTTTTCAGAGATCAGTTTTGTCAATTTTTTGTAATTATGTTTGGAACAGAAGGCTTCTTTAACTCTTTTGATTGGCAAACTTTGCATTTTGGATATATGATAACAAAAACTATCTAATGTAAATGCTGGTGGCTGATAATATCTGATGTCATCAAAGAGTACATCCCCTGGTAGAATTTCAGCTGGTCTCCTTGGTAGCCTGGCAGGAAATCCATCAGGTCCTCTAGGTTTGAATGGTTTCACTAAAGATTTCCCATCTACATATGTTCCAAGGCTTGTTTTTTCCCGATACACAGGATCTAGTACATACTTCTTATCTCCTCTGCGCAAAATAGAACCATTACTTTGTGGTGACACACCATAATTACTTCTGTAAAATGTCCCTGCATTTGGAATAGACTCGGAGGGCGGTGGTGAAACTAAACTTGGCACAACACTTGGAGTTGGTGATTGTATTGGATGTTGGGGACTCAAATTATCCTGCTCATAATCATAGTTCTTATAAAATGGTTTGTCTTTGTCTGGAGATGGGGGAGTTTCAACTTCTAATGGTGGTAGCTTTGAAGCCCTTGGTTTCCGTAGCAACCTTGGTGCTGACCCATCACCAACCCCATGTCCCCTGATATTAATGTTTGTTCCATTCTTTTTCTTCTTTGAAACTGTCAAAAGCTACAATGTAAAATATAAATCAATCAGGTTTATTAACCCTAATTCAACACCACAGACCGATATAGACTGGTCCAGACAATGGAATAGAGCATACCATTCTGATAATTGGGGTTGAAAGGGTTAACTGAGGTATTTCTTTCTGCAAAAACAGCGCTACAAAATGTTAAACAAATAGGTCTATCCTGTTTTGGATTTTGGGGGGGGGGGGGTTCAGATTTCCATGGAATAACGATAACTTAAATGTACATCTTTGAAGCCTTTTCAGTCTAGATTTGCCTATTCTGAATCCACAGTTAATGATGATGTATTGATTTTATGACCAGGAGTACATTTAAATAATCTATTACCGTTTGTAAATGTATATTTTGCAACATTAATTACACAACGTCATAAAGATAACATTACGTCATAATATAGGTTCGCACTGAAGTGGTTAAGCTTCCCTTTTTGCAAAAAAAAAAAAAAATGTTGCTGCATGTTTTACTGTAGTGCTTATTTCCTTCCTGTCTGCATGCTTTTAATTTACTGTGTTTAATTTTGTAAATATTCTGTGTTCAGTTCTAAGCTCTATAATAAATAGTGCAATTCGTTTTGGGGAACTTACATGTACTTACATGTAATGATGTACTGTCTGTTTACGATTTCCTTCATTTAGGAAAAATAAAATTGTG
>JACSZP010010915.1:0-18781 GCA_016161895.1 Pinna nobilis
GGGACATCCTGAAACGGCCCCCGTTTCAATTAGCACTTGTTGTATATAGCCTCCTACTTCTTCAGGCGATTGATACATCGGTGTACGTAATTTTCACACTTGTGAAGTTTTCAATTTTTTACAGGAGGCAGTCAATCCAATCAACATTCCAAATGAAATTTTTCATTTTCCCTATCCAGTAACAGGCCATATTCTGCCGAGAGATTTAAAATATGATCAAGAAAATTGTTCAGATTTTAGTTTTACATGCCATTGAAATATGAACACTCCTCATTTCGTCATCGAATCTATAACTTAATTTCCCAGAAATGGCTTTTCAAAATAGGCAACTATGCAATGTACATAAATAGAATTTCATTTTAGCAAATCTGATTGTCTAAGTGCTAATGTCCTTGTTTTTAAATTTAAGTTTGTTCAGCAGACCTCATGACTAGGGATAATACAATATGAAGTTCGTTAAATGTACGTATCATCGCGAGGGCAATTTTGGTCGTTTAGATTTTTGCCAATATACCTTTATGATCTAATATTCTTTCTCGGTCTACCAATCTTAATTGTATAAACATTGGAATATCTCTTATGATCCAGTAACGCTCCTTTAAAGAATAAAGAGATGACGCCGTCCGTCTACCCTAATTCATTTATTGAAAACAACTGAACGATATTTGATAGCCTCCTGTGTCCTAGTTTTCTAATGGTACAGTTACACAATATCTGTGAGTAAGAAATAAATCCAGAAAAATAATTGTATTCTATACTTAAGTACACATTTTGTACTGCGCTTCGATTAAGAACTATTGAGTATTATTAGAGCAACGAGACACGTCTGAGAGCAGGTGATAAATTGGTCAAGGCCAAAATGACATCGGTGTATAGAAATACATCTATTGCTTTGGTATAAAAAGACATGTGGCTTCTCAACATCATTATCCTGCTCGACGACGACGATGACGATGATGATGATGATGATGATGGAGGATAAACCTCAATATAAGCGGCAACTGCAACATACTTTAATTATCCAAGAAAGCATCCGTTGCTGTATCTATTACGAAAAGTCAATACAACAGCTTGATTGTCGGCTGTTTACGAAACCTTTCATATCACTCCTATCCCGTTTGTATATGGTGACACCTCCGGACAATAAATATTTCATCCATAGAAGAACTATCATTTGAAGACTTCAAAAACATTTTACAATTCGTTGAATCGTTTTGCCAGTAGTTAACAACTTCCAGAATGACATAATAAAATATGTTTTCGAAACACAATTGTGCTCTTACTTTTATTGCCTGAGTTTTGATGTCGCCCTTCTTTCATAATAGTCAACACGTTACCCGTTACATGCTACATACAACTATAACTTGGGGCGGTACATTTTATCATAGTTGGTTAACTTTCAAGTTGATGGGATTTACGGACTTGAAATGGTTGGCCTCGAACTTTGAACGCCTGTGGGAGCTGTGCATCTTTCTTTATAGTGTATTGCTTTATTTGTTTGGCCATCAAAGTGTAATAATTTGCAATTATTTATTATTGAGAGAAGAAAAAAATAGTCCCTATAATATATACATAAATCTAGCCTTTCCAAATTAATGGCACTATCAGGAGAAATCATTACACGAGAGAGAGAGAGAGAGAGAGAGAGAGAGAGAGAGAGAGAGAGCTTTAAAGATACATCGATTAACAGACAAATGGACGGACAAATAAATATAGTAAGCCAGACAGATAGATAGATAGATAAAAATATAGAAAGATAGATAGAAGAATATAAAAAGCATAACTTGACCAATCAACCATTTTCAAAATTATGTAAATTTTCATACGAGAGTACAATAGCTAAAATTAAATTAATTTCATGTTCAAGGATAACTGTGCAATAGAAACTATTGAAGTACTTTACGCATACAAACACACCAGCAGTTACGTTGAACTAGAAATATTTACTTATATGCACGAAAATAAGAATTTCTGAATCATAAATGCTATCCTTCAGCGATATGTATAGAACTACATAAACTGATTAACGGTCTTTCCCATGGGAAGGCCGCTAGTTGCCTTTCGCCAGATCAATGTAAATTCAACGATATGCTTGAATTCCGTGAGAGAAATAATTAGTATAATTGCCTTAAAGAGCTCTCATTGCAGACATCGCTGGAATCAAATGTTTATTTTTGATTTGACCGATACCAGGTAGACGTCATCGATGTACGATGATGTGGTTTATTCCATTTATGTTGGTCAACTATATGAGTTATACAGGTAAGTTTCTTTTTTTATCTACTAGTAACAATAGTAATATGATTATTTAAATTCTGGGGAAACACTTTTGATAGTTAGATACATCTTATGTATCTTATTATCAAGTTTTTAATTATAAACATCCGCGATTTTGCCGTCTTGTATCAAATCGCAAGAACTTGAAATCGCGAGTTCTCAACCACAGTAAATGAAATTCGCTTTCTAAATCTTGTTTCTTAAAAGCAAAAAAACAAAAAGTTGTCAAAGCATATAATCTTAGCTGATTAATTCATTATCTTGGATATAAGACTCGCGTATTATGACTCAATCGAGAACAAAACTGACAGATCAAATAACGGCGAGAATTCAAAAACAGCAAGGATGTCGACTCGCAAATTTCGCGGAAATGAATTCCTTACTTTTATTTAGGTGTCTACAGTAAATAAAGATGCCTTCGAAGTTCAATGAAATAATTCTGGGGAAAATTCTTCACATTCCTCAATCAGCGATTGAACTACTTTTTGATGTCCAGAACACATTTTGCTTCTATTTGTTTCATGTATCGAATCGGAGCTATTAAGAGCTAAAAGGCCAATGGTCGTTCAGCGAAGAAACGGTCTTGAGAAAAACAGCAATAAAGTTGTACAATAAATACACAATCGACACCTAACGAAAACAAACAGTGGCAAGAAATAATTTGTGTATGTTCTTAAGTATTGATCTTTATTGCTTTACTGTTTTCAGTTTATTGCACCACAGAAAACAAAGGTGTGGTGGATTTCTTAATTGGTTTGTTTTCTTCGTCTTTGATATATCAATTACAGGACCTGTGTATGAGATAGCGGGTTATTCCTTGTTTATTTATCTTTGGTGTATTTATTTAACCAATTCTCACCCACTCCTATTGTCTCCTTCCCGGAAATAATAAAAGTCGACAGAATATGCAGCTCCTAGTTTATGTCGACTTCTTTATGGTAAAAACGTCTTGCGTGGCACGTTAAAATGGCAACAAAACAGGATAACAGAGACTTCTTCAGACATCATCACCAATTATGACTCATTCCCGTATTTGAAAATAATTTTACATGACGGTTGACGCGTGCGCAGCAGTAGTTGCTTACCCTTCCGGAGCACCTGTATTCATCCCCGGAAGTCGGGTTCGTCTTACGCTATTTCTGGCTTTGTACGCCATGCTGTATGAACTGGTGTTTTTTTTTCTTTTGTTTTTTTTTGTGTTGTGCCGTTTTGTTTTTGACCATAAATGCTTGCCTGTTTTTCGGTTTTTGAATGCCGAATGCCCCCTTGGTATCTATATACATCCTTCTTTTTTGCACATATTACCCAATTCTTTTATGTTTTACTCATCTCAAGTTCGTTTCTTCTGTTCAAATGTACAAACATTTAATAATACATTGATTTAATGTCAGAGAAAGACATTCATGACCGAGAAAAATTTATAGGTGAAAGGCTCAGCATATTCGTGTCGTATACGGTGCTCCCTGGTTCGAATTCGGGTCGAGACATGTGTCATGTTCGAACTTTTGAATTTACCAGGTGGGTGGTCAATACAAAAGTTAGAACATGACAACTTTTGTATTGACCACCCACCTGCTAAATTCAAAAGTTAGAACATGACACATGCCTATGTTATTAGGATAAGTAGCATCTATTTATTGCCCATTAATTAGGATGAGGTGCATGCCAGGTTGTGGTCCTATTTTGTTGATTGGCTGTATTGTTGTCTATCGTCCCTCTCATTAAATTGTTCTCTTATATGCTGACGTCACATTGTGTGGGTAAAGGGCGACAAAATTTATCTAAAGGTGGGTGGCTTTATCGTACCGACACTAATTTAAATTGTGACACAGGACCTCGATTTTTACTTTCGTCCGAAATACAGAGACAACCAACCGCTGCATGACTCGGATTCGAACACTCGTCCTCATTATCAGAATGCGAACTCACTAACCATTTGGCCATGGCGACCCTTTTGATTTCGTACAATACCCTCGGGCAAATTTTAGCTTTTATAATTTAATATGGTTTGTTCTGAAGATGCTTTCCCTAATAAATCTATACATATTCGTGTGTTAAGTTTACGCAGGGGGGTTTGAACTGACATGGATGGCGGTAAAGGGACTTTGCAATAAAATGTGAAGATTTCACGGTGCATTGCAATCGAATCACTTTGCTGATGTATGCATTAATTGACATGTACATTGTTTGATGACATAGTTTCTAAAAATGCAATAAGATTAGACCTTGAGTTGCCATGCAATACTTAAGCTGTTGGTGTTGTAGTTGTTATTTTATTTAACGTCTTATTCAAGACCATTTCACTCATTGAGAGACGTCCTCGAATGCCGATGAAAACCTGCAAAATTTTTCCTATGCTCGGGGCCGAAATCATCAGAAAATTTCAACCTCAAACTTAGTTCTCAGCTCAACTGAGTCAACTCCTCAATTTTGAACTAAATAAAATAAATTAAGAGTTAAATGTTTTTCAATATGTGTATTACATATCGGAATATATTACATCATACTATTCCCATATCAGTAACTGTTTGCATTTTACCTTGGTTTCTAATTAATCAGGTACTAAAACGATTTGAGTATATACTCAAATCTTGAGAATCATAATCAATGTCTTTTTCAATACTTTTGGCTGCTTATTGCTGATTAATACAAACTATAACTGATATTTGAACAATATTACATTGATACACATTCTTAAACGCAGCAGGACTTAACCTTATCCTATGGTATTTTTTCAATTTGAGTGAAAACAATTGAGCTGAAATCTGAATTTGAGCTTGAGTTTTCCTTGTTATTTCAAGCCCGGCATTATAGGCCACTGAGGAGTGGTGTTCCATTAATATGTCGACATCTTCTTTGACACTGGACGGTTTGTTTCACTGTCACATACAAAAACCAACAGCTTCCGCCGACAATCCGAAGACGGAACATTTTTATCACCGATTCACTGCGATTCTCCGACACAGTTGCACTTTAATGCAATAGTGTTGCAGCGAAATGCAAACCATTGCGAAAAAAATTAAGCTAAAAACTAAACGTCCGGAATAGACCAGTCAATATTTGATTAGATTGTGATGCCAATTTGGATCTCTTAAATGGCCATCTTACATAAGAAACAGATCAGAATTATGTTGTGAATGCTTGACAATCTCCATTTATGCTAGTTTGAATAGAGATGTAATGACTAATGGAAATGAATTCTATACCAGGAAAGTGATTCTGCGTGTATGAAGAAGGATAAATTGCATCATGAGAAATATCAATAACATTTCCCACCGATAGGATGACAAATATATGCAAGCATTCTTTTATCAAACATCTCGTGTCAGCGAGGCATTATCGACTATTCTTGACCAATTCCATTTGTCTATCTGGTTTCAAATTTTTTAGACAATTGTCGCTCGAGACTTGAAAATCTTAAAAATTGCATATTCAGTTACAGCGGGTCATCTCATTGCATGTTTATTTCAAATGGATGAAACGGTGAAATGTAAATATATCTGCACGTCGACCTGGCAAGGATTCAGACTGACTGAATAACTGAACTAAAATCCAATTAATATAATTGCGTCTGTCGATCTAGAATATGGAACATGTGCTGAATATAGAGTTTCACAATGTTATAATGTATGGCCGAAATATTTCAAATTTCAAGTTCTTGTCATAAGAAAGGCATGTGATATTCAATTTCTTGAATAAAAAAAAAGACAAATATGAACACTGAATTTATGCAAGAGAGAGAGAGAGAGAGAGAGAGAGAGAGAGAGAGAGAGAGAGAGAGATATCTTCAAATATAAGAAATGTTTGTTGTTCTGGACAAAGTTACACAAAAGTTTAATTCGTAGTTAAATTCAACTATGAACTTTCTTGTGGCTATGGTAGCTCTAAAATAGAACTTTATTAGTGAACTTAGTAATTACTAAATTAATAATTCTACAATTGCGCTAAACCATATAGCTAGCAAATTAGAAGCTAAAATATTTCTTCTAGTTCGTGGGTCCTGTTTGACAATTTTCTTTTTCCGATATACAATCATAGTTTTCACCGTTATCACCGGTCATTTTTATTTTTGTTTCTTTTTCAAACAAGACTTTTCTTAATGTATATATAAACTGCAAAATACAATCAAAACCGTGAATAAAAAATGAGAAACAGAATACGCGCACGTATTAATTAGATGCACTCCGTAGATAGCTGTCATAGAGGCTAGAAAAAATACGCATTAACAAGAGACCAGCTCTAATCACTGCCAAAGAACACGGGATGTATTAAATTAAAATGTCTATTTCAATACAGGCATGTTTGATAGTGATGACCGGTCAGTTGGGGTCAAATATGGACGTAAATGAGGTGAGGGATCGGAGCATGCTATTAGTATTCAGTATCCAAGAATTACGTATTAGCATTCTTTGCATCCAATCTGTATCGTTCATTGTATGTTAGACACATTTTGTAGCAGACATCGCGAAGACAAGGGAACCTGTGTTGTCGATTTTCTGTGAATACTGATGCATCTTTATTTTCCATTGCAAAGGACGATTCTTCATTTACGATTTTGTTGTGACCAAGCGCTACACTTTTCATGATTGGTGTCAATTAATATTCGCTATACAGTAGAACTTCCTTACAATAGCATCATTTCAGGTCTTATTACATTGTCTACAGTAAAGATATATCCTAAAATTAACATAAAGTTATCTACAACTAAGGTATATCCTCAAATTAATATAACGTTATTTACAGTGATGTTTATCCTAAAAATATAACATTATCTACATTTAAAGTATAGCGTTAGATTAACAAAGTGTTATCCACAGTATGGTTTATTCTTAAAATAATAAAACGTTATGTACAGTTAAGGCATATCCTTAGATTAATATAACGGTATTTCAGTAATGTTTATCATTTAAATAATACTATTAAGCACATTACATGCATATGAAAATGACGTAATTAAAAACATGAAGAAATATCTACGATTGCAATTCATCGCATAACAACGAGAATTCATAGTAAGCATCAAAGCCGATGTTCAATTGTTGAGTAATAAAAAAACAACAACAAAAAAAAAAAAAAAAAACAGAAAATACCAAAGGGGCCTTCAACATTCAAAATGAATAGACGATATCATGACAAAACAAGAGGAGGTAATAAACTACTAACAGTATTCCACATACAACACATGAAACCAAACATAGAATAACACAAACCCCATTAAAACAAGAACTGAATTCAGGTGCTCTGAAAGGGTATACAACTCCTGTTTCACCTGCGACACATTTTTTCGAATCGAATCATGATATAAGTCTCATTCGGTAGTAGTTGTAAACCTGGAAAATAGGACGGGGAAATTAAAAATCAAAACCGAATATAAAACTTCTTTATTACTCTATTTTCCCTCTTTTTATTTACACCTTGAAGTGCCTTGAAACTTGTATTAATTGAATTCAATTAATTTCACTTATAAGGTGACTATGATAATAGGATCTATTGAAGTTCAGTTTGAGTTCAAAAATCAAAATTCTTCAGGTCTATGTCAAGGCAGGAATTTCCGTTTTAATAGTTTGTGGAAAATATTGATACTTTTTTAAGTTCGATGGTCTGGCAGTGGGATGTTCCGATTGACTGTCTATAATGTTGAAATGTATTCGTTTTTGTGCCATTTCAGCAAAAAGCTGTTAGGATGTCTCCATTCTTTATTTACGCTTGACGGAACTAATGCATTTTGATTGATTGATCTTTCGGTGACGCAATTTATGACTTAACAATGTCTCCGCATTACATAAACCGCTAATACCGCTGGAATAATTTTGATAAGAACTTAAATAATCGATCAATCTAGAGCTGAAGTTCAGTTATATAACGATGATGTTTCACAATGGATCGTTATAATAATAATCTCATCTCTAGATCTCTTTAAGGAATCCAAGAGTACGTAGGTTTTTTTTACCTAAGTCTTATGTAAAAGGTAAGACAACGAACAATGATCGATCTCATGATTCCTACAGAAATTTGCAAAATAAGGAGTTGGTCAAACACGGATCCCCGGATACGCCAGAGTTGGATTCAGGTGCCTAGGAGGAGTAAACATCCCCTGTTGACCGGTCACACCCGCCATGAGCCCTATATCTTGATCAGGTAAACGAAGTAATCCGAAGTCAAAGTCAGTGTGTAAAGAACGGTCTAATAACCGTCATGAAACATGTCAGACAGCATTCGACCCAATAACAGGCCGTGTCAGCAAACCAGATCATTGTACCGACCGTAGAATTTACGAAAAGTAAGACATACACATTGAGAGAAGATTTAAGAATACGGTAGGCTACTCTTCAATAAACTACTCACACGGTGAAACGCTATTGAACGCTTGATATTGTCACTACGAAAGCTATATGGCCCATACGAAGAACTTATCTAGCAATATGAGGTCCACCTTTTAAGGACGTTGGTTCTAATTCTTGAACGCGACTATTTGCAGTGACTTTCTTTACTGGTCAAATCCAAAGCAAATGACAATTTGAACCGAAGGTAACATTTAACCGACCTCCTAGGGTCTCCCTGGAACATTGGCGACGGGTGTTGTATGCCAACAGTGGGCGATCACTCCTTCCATACACCTGATCCCATCTGAGTAGATATATGCACTTGTTTTCCACGTTGGAACCGTTATTATACTAGACTTATCATATTTTGAGGAGTCGAGTTTTGGAATATCGTTTGGTACTATTTTAATTTTACTTATTACATTACGGGTAGATTTTAGAATCCGGTACAACCCCAGTGTGTACATCAATTTATATTATTGTTGTATTTCAAGATTGAACAGTAAGAGCGCCTGTCAATCCTTTCCATATCGCACTAACAAATGTGTTCTTTTTGTGTATCGTTTGCATGGCAACTACGTAAATTACACCTAATATGGTTTCTACTGTTCTTTTGGCACTCCGAACATGCTAGTTTAAATACAGTTAACATTAAGTATATTAAATGTGGTTAGCATGCATGCCATTTGATCGAGAGGTCCGTGTTAAAATACGAGCTGAAAAATACCAAGCTGCGGTTCTTGTCTTTCGGATTATTTGGTAAAAACAGAATTCCCGTTTCACAGTAGGTGTCGGCACGTTAAAGAATCCATCCTGCTCTACAGTCATAAGTGCCCAACAAAAGCCAAATTTGTCGGCCTTCACTGGAACCACTGGAACACGGCGACCTCTCCATATAAGTGAAAAACTCTTGAGAGGAAAACAATTCAATACAATAAATTAAGTCTAATAATTAAGTGCTACAAAAAGTACGTCAAAGAAGAACATAACGCAAATATAATTTTTAAATGCCCACTAAGCAACCTTTCTCGTCACCTGTTGTCTCTCTCTCTCTCTCTCTCTCTCTCTCTCTCCAAACATGCATTCCGTGATAAGGTTTGCTGTCGAAATACGAATAGTTGAAGTAAAACATGAAATGTAGCATTTCGTACCTGTCAGCCAACTTTCACGCTATACAATGGGAATAGATCTGGTTTGCTTTCTTGCTTTTGACTTAGCAGACGCATCATATATGATCACGTCTAATAATGCTACTATTGTAATAAGACAGGGACTAATGAACAGTGTTTCTGAACGAAGACAAACACGTCTAATGACAAGCCTCAGATTTGTAGCTAGAATTAACCATTGCAGTACATTGTTTATCAATTTTTCATCATTGATTTTCTGTATGATAAGAAAATAAATGCTGTATCAAATGAGCATGGCTGTCAGAATTGTTATTATGCTTTTGTTTCATGTCCAACTTAATATTAAGACTTCATGGAACGCCAATGATGTAGAGCCATTTACTCCATAGCAATGGTTCCGAAATACCTTTTGAACAGCTTCCGATTTTTGCCAATGTTGGTTGGTTGTATTGTTGTTTGACGTCCCACTCCAAAACCTTTCAATTATATGGAAACATCACCGTGTGCTGGTGAAGGACGACAAATTTGGCCTTTACTCGGCACTTATTGCTAATGGATAAGAGAGTTCATCAATGACCGACAGATACGTTGACAAAGGACCTCGGTTTTACCGTCCCATACGAAGGACAGCAAAATCAACAGTCCTCACCAAGTTTCGAACTCATGATCTAAGGTTCTCACAAAGAGCACGACACAACGAAGTCACGACAGATAAACCCGAAATGCAATCAGCTTAAGAACTAAACCTGGCCTAGAATTAGTTCAAAATGTCGGTCAACATTCTACAAGAATTCATACATTCATAAATAGTAATTAGTGATTTCTAGACGATTCGAATATCCATCTGTTAATTTCTAGCCTTAGCAAATACTGTTGCTTCTCGGAACAATGTATGATTTAAGTAGTTGCATAGGTGATTATCATGTTTTGATTGAATTCATTTTTGTAGCATTAGTTGTATTAACAAATCAAACAAAGTTATCTGGGAAATCAGATTCCTCTGTTGTATTGTAAAGTACTTCGTGGTATCTACATTTTTGCTGACTGTTGATCCTATGATGTATCGTTGAATGAAAAAGCTAGGGATATTAGAGGTATATCTTCACTTAATAAATATTTTTTCTACATGCCAAATATTCCTGCAATCTTTATGATTATCACAAAAATAGAAAAGCGTGAACATGTATATATCTGGGTCAGACTCCGGTTTTGTTATGTTTGCGTTTAAAGAGTGATAATATTTTGAAGCTTGATTACCAAAGGAGTAAATGTTTCAGAGAAAGTTGAAATAAAAGAGTATAATACTTGAATGTTTTGACCAGGAAATCTTAAACTACTTAATTAGACGTTGCCGCCTAAAACTTAAAAATAAAAAAGCCAACAGAAAATCTGAAACCGCAAGTCATGCATTTTAACACAATTTGTTATAAAACGGTCTTTATAAGATAAAAAAAGGTGAAAAGAATTGAAAACACGTGTCCAGATATTAATTCAATGAGACTTTTGTTCGACAAAATAAACAATATACATGTACATGTACTTATTGCCAAGGAGGATTGTGTTGCATAATATAAATCTGTCCGCTTATAAGCTAATTAAAGTCGGCCTCTGTCGGAGATCAGGGGATACAATTCCTCATTATTGGTGATCTTTGAATAACAAGATACTAATACCCCAAAATTTTACAACTGTAAATTATACATATATATGAAAATCCACGGAAATTGGAAATAAACACCCTGCTTTGTTATATTTCTTTTGCCTTATGACACTGAATTCAATAATTTTTAACCGAATAACGGCAAGATTTCGATGTTTGCTCGGTACGTTGGGTCATTTCATAGTCAGAGGGTTTATTTGAGGGAGCAAATACATGGAGTACTTGAATTAATTTTAAATAATGTATAAAGAGTTATCTTCGCCCAGTGTAATTTTCGTCCCAATTTACTTGCAAATAGTTTCGCCCAGTTTTAAATTCGCCCAGTCTAGTCATAACTCTAATTCATGAAAAACAACTTTGTTTTAATTCACCCAGTTTTGAATTCTTCCACTGACGATGAGGGCGAACAGGAGTAAATTAAACGGGGCGAAAATTTCCCTGTATGCAATACTAATTTCGAAAACTCGAAATGTTCACTTCAAATGTCGAACACTTTGAATCGAAAATCAGTTGGTACCTACTTTTCAGAAACTAGTAACCGGTTATATCCATTACAATGTTTTTGGCTATGCATGAGTTTAACTATATGGGATATGATTTTGTTTGGTTTTTTTCTAACATAACATGTAAGTTTATTTACAATTTTTTTTTGGAAAAAAGGTGTTGTCGGGGTAGCGTCATGTTACCGGTTTCGGTGAGTATAAGGATAAGGATAAAAAAAAATAAACAAATAAAAGTTATCTTCCTCACTCTTATTTTCCTAAAAATATCGTTGTAGAGCTTCGATTATGTTTACCTTTGCTGCACTAGAAACGATGTAGTTGTTAAATCTCCAGTTTGCATATGACACGGGGAATCATTAATAAGGGTCACCGATTTAGGTTCCTAGCCGAAACAGGTTACCGGAGGGTATATACTAAAAGAAATAAGTCGGGTTTTATCTCTAGTAGTCTACAAGTCTGTCGTGGATCAGATTCGAATCCAAGATCATCTGCACACGATAACAACGCTGGAACCAACATGCCATCGTGTCAGTGGGCGGGCACTAATCAATCAGCGTAAATTAGTCGGTTAGAAAGAATACAAGATAAGGGTCCGAGGATTCGATAAAAACAAGGAACGTTTCTCATTTATTAGGTTTGTGTGTGTTATTTGAGCCCGTTTGCATGGTAAATAATTTGACGCTGATTTGATACATCTATGGACAATATCTATTGTCAAAATGGATGCAATCCTCCATAACACATAAGAATAATGCTGGCTATTACCCTGTACCGTGTGCTCCTCAATTTATCCCCATTGTTTGGTGAACGTCTTTTACAACAGGCATTTAGTGGCAAATTAGGGAGGCGCAAGAGATTATGACTTGGTCTAAATTGTCGTAGATATATTCGGAAACTGGAATTAACATTTGATTTTCATTCCTTTCAGTGGCGATTATAGCGATTACTTGCTAAGAAATGCTTTTATTTTCTCCCGGAATCTCACAGAAAAAGAGAATTCCAAACTAGGAACTGTTTACCGTATAACATGAGTGCATAGGAAGTCAATTTTCAAGATTTATTTGTTATGTATGTTTCTTGTTCGTTGCCATAGCAACACACTTAATTTGCATAATTTGATCTCACTAAAGAATATCGCCCAATGAAAAGTAATACAAATCAAATTAAAGTAAACGTATACTTGTTTTGAGGAACACATTGCTATAAATTCAGCTAAATTCGCGGGAGTTTTGTTTTGGCAATGCCTACATCTTTGAAAGTGTTTGAGAAGTCATTCAGTGGAGGTTAGTCGTGCTGTCGTAAAATAATGAAATAAAGGTACTCATTGGTTTTAATTCAACATTCACAATTTTCATCCTACATAAATGCAATACCGGGAAGTTTTCCCGACAAGGGATGACAAAAGAAATGAAATGGTAGAATTTGTAGGGACACAGAGCTATGCTTACAAACCTAGAATTATTAAGCAAAAACAAAAGAGCTTTTGCAAACAAACCTTTTTCTATATTAGAATTTGCTTGAAATTTAGCGTCATGTAAAAGGGATGAGGTAGGGGTGAGGTATTCAATACGTCAACGACAGACAATACCGTGGCCAAAACAAAAACAGGCAACATTACAAACAGTAATACACATAGTTACAATTATAACTAAAATAGAGTAACAAGATTGCTACTAAAAACCGGGGGTGAGTTCAGGTGCTCCGGAAGATTAATCAACTCCTGCTCCGCGCGGCCCCGTCGTGTCACAAATTTTTGAATATAAGAACAATCGGTGTTGGTCATAAACGAGAGAAGGGGTCGGGACTAGGTATGAGACAAGGGGAACATGTCCCTCATCATCTGTTGTAAGATACTGTTTGTAAGAAAGAGGATTTGGTGAAATGAAAAATAGATATTCAAGTAATTTGCTACCAGCTAGATCAATCAATCTGAATAGCTTATCTAACATCATTTAGTTTAAGTTTTCGTGGTCGTTCTAGGACAGTGGATTTAACATTCTCTCCCCCGGTAGAACTCTTCTGCGTGAAGGGACGTTTGGCTATCGAAGAAGACAGAAATATGTGATTTTTCTACTTAGCAACGTGTGTGTTCAGTGTTCTGTGATTAGGTATACCGTAGCGATATTTAAACAAAAAATCTTCTGAAGAAACTACACCTCAAAGATGTCACAGTTTTACATCTTCCAAATTATCCATACTTTCCGTTCGTTGGGATGTTGAACGTTTGGCTCGCGGTGGAAAACAGTCTCACTTTCTTTTTTACGCGGCATCCAAATATGCTAGGAACTGCTCGAACTCGCTCCACCGTTTCTCTCACCAAAATTCTGAAGTAGATGCCCCGCTGGCCTAATATGAACAATCTCCATTTTATGTGCTGACATTCTAGATTTGCATTTCATGTCGAAATGAAATACACACAATAAAAGATTAATTTGGCACATGCACTTTGATGCATTTAATCAATTTTTAATCAAGCGACTTGCACCTGTAAAACGCTAATAATTAAAACATACCTTGGACCTATCACTTCACAATCCAGATCTGAGTAATAACCCTAAAGTACACTGTTTGATTAATTATTGTATGAATTGTATATGCTGGGGAGGTACACATTAACAAAAGTATATAACAGTAGAAAAAGGATAAAACCATTCAATTTACGAGTGAAGGTGTAATTTTGAAATTTCAACGGTCTGGAATTTCCAGAAAGGAATATTGAGGAGACATTAATACTAATTATTCAAAGACCGTAAGTATAGTATTGGTTTTATGTGTTTGCTAAAAACTCTCTATACATTAAAACAAATATGTTTTTGTGCAAAATACGAGTTGAGTTACACACATAATCTTGGATCTGGTGTACAATATACTACACATAGTACTTAAGGTTAAATAAGTCGTCTTTTTTGGCATGATGCCAAAAATATACGATACTGTTATTACCGGTCATAAACGGAAATCTACAGGAAAGTCTTGTCGTCTCAACTTTATCTAGTAGAAAGCATCTTTAGCGCTAAAGAACGACATTTTATACATTCTTAAGTGCGTTTTCTTTAGGTGAAACTTGATATTGCTCAGAATCTGTTTGTTCCGAGAAACAAAAGAATTCTTAATTCAAAATCAAGAAACTTGGCACGCAGGCTTATTCTTCACTACGGATCATTCTCCTCGGCAATAAAAATTATTGTCGAATCATGTTCTTGATTATCTCTTTATGATGAGCTTTTGACCTTTCGTAGTAGACAACAATGTGTTACAGATTAAAGGGTTTTGCTTATGACATTTGGAGTAGAGATCCTTAGTATCATGCATATACTAATACTTTAAAAAAGCTTTCAAAGCGTCATCCTTACTTCAAAATCAACCTTCGTTTGTTTCGGATTTAGAAATGATAAATTAGAAGTAAGTCGAGAGACAGAAGATTCATCAAACTATTTGGCATTCTTATTTCCTGTCTGAGAGTATTTTCGTTTACTTCATAAGGTCATTCAGAATATTCTTAAAATTAAGTTTTTGGAGTTATTGTAAGCCTCGCAGATCACAACGTACATGTCTTGTCGGCTGTGGTACAGAATATTTCCTGAAATTGTCTCTTTCGTCGTTTAACCTTTTAAGATAATACTTGTGCTCTTAATTTCCTTTTCAAGTAAAACTGAACTGAGAGAGTGTGACTTCATTCGCACATATTCATTTCTTTTTCGTGAGTATTCCGTCATTGTGAAGCAAATACGCTCTGACTATAAGAAATCCATATTGTTAAGTCAGATAAGGACTCTGACGATTTTAAAGTAAATAATTGAGTACCACTTTTTCGGATTCTGATACTTGATCAAAATTTCCTAAGATGAAATGCTCAGGAGGGCAAGCCTAATTATTAATAAATATATGTTTCGGATGACTAAGAAAAAACTCAGATTCCGCGAAAGAAAAGTGTTCTTTATGTACCGGTACTTCGAAGACGCATTGGGTACAATGAAACGAGGCCCAGTGTCACAGCAGGTATCCGTAAGTTAAAGAAAGAACCTAGTTACTTGATAGCAATTAGTGCCGAGCATAGGCCAATTTTGTCGCATTTTACCGTCATTGGTGACGTCTCCATGTGAATGGAATACTGTTTGGAGGCGTTAAGCAACAATACAACCCACCAACAAACCAACTAATCAAATACAGCAACACACCAAAGAACGTCATAAACGTCCTTTTCTGTTTTTTCATTATCATCACGTAGTCTTAAATCTCTTGAGATATGTTGTTTTTGCAGTACCCTCCTGTTCTTGTCAGTATTCAAAGCAACTGTTGCAGCCAATTTCTGTGGTTTTTTCTGAAGACATATAAAAAGTTGTCTGCATTATCTCAAATAATAAACCAGGAGGACATCTGTAGAAATTATGTATAAACTTGTCTTATCAACTTGCAAATATCTGGCGAAAATCCAATACACGGGCAAAAATGCTTTGTAGCTCTATATTTTTCATTGAATATGCATTAATTTCGACATTTCCTAAATATGAAACACATTTTCATACAAATAGGGTTATGAATGAATAATGAGATAATCTTTGTTGAGTTCTGATTATTTTATTATTGCAGATAACACCCATTGTTATTGGAAAACTAACAGTTGCATAAAATCACAGTTAATCGATATATTTACCCATCGTTGTCGGTCCTCCATTTATAATTCAGAAATTATCATTCATGAAAGTGAATGACCGAGCAGTCACATGCTGAATGTGCCTTTGCTAATTGGTTTTTCGATTTGTAGGGAACTATTTGTTTAACTGGGGAATTAAATAGGATAATATAATGAATTATCAGCTCTGTCATATTGATATGAATTATCGATTTCTCCCCTCGAAATGTCGTCCGGACAAAAATTGGTTCATCCTACAAGGATATTTCATTACGTCATATCCTCTCCTAAATCGAGGCTTGGAATATGGTTTACAAGCTACTGTATCTATAAATAATTTGGCTAATGTCAACCTCACACGGCAATCTTGTAATAATGTCACAATTATCTGTCATCGTCAATATGGTAAGCCATAAAACAGGTAAATAAACCTGTTGCGTCTTAATAGTTTACATCTATAAGAACATTTATAATAACATTTATCACCTTTTATTATCATCATAAGAATTATACTAAGTAGCAATAAAAGTTTACCGCCATTAATACAAAACTTAGCATTTAATCTCCATTAACTTACAATGAAAATTGACGCAGAACACGATACATCTGACGAGTTCATTCCTTTTTATTGGAGTAAGCTAACACGCATTCATATTTGCGTCAACTAGTGTATACGTGTTTTTATTAAAATGAAGCTTGTGGTCGAATAAAGTCATATTTCGCGCATTCAAGTTTACTTCATATTACTTTGACAATATATGTTACTATTTGCTTTTTACGTGTGTTTGCTGGCTGACTGAATGCATAGATTAGTTTGCCATTTCATTCACGTTTCCAAATGACCGGATCACATAAAATTATTCAATATTTTGGTAAACTTTATAGTATTGTGGGCTGACATTCCCCTCAAATGTTTTTTAAAGCATAATTATCACGTCGGCTCAAAATACTTCCCTTATATTCCTTTCTAGGTTAAGGGGGCGTTAATGGGGATACCATTAACTGTATTTATTTCTTAGACATTCGTCTCTTTATCCCACCAATGGTAATTCACTAAGTTCTAAAGACTTTGTGCTATCTACTGACAAACACTTAGTCTTTTCTACCACAGTGTTTTAAGTAGAAATAACAATTATTGGAATGTGACACCTTATAAACAGTTTTTATGTAAACAGATATAAACAAACAATCGGTAACCATGGTAACACAATTTTTCTAGCACATGTTCTCCTAAGATTCCCATAAACCCAGTTTTTTAGTGTGTGAGTAGCCAAGAGTTTGTTAGTTTTTTCACACCTAAGTAATTGTTCAAGTTTTAGGATGGTATCTTTCGAGCGTTCCTTAATTTTTCAAATGTTTCCAAGGAACATTAGGGACGGATGTAGAACCATCCGGACTATTGGAAGTATCCAGTTTGAAAGTTACAGTTGTTATTCATGCTTTAATAAACTTTCCCAGCATGAAGTTGGATTTCCGAACCACTACGGCTACCTCCTTATGTTGTTTGGCTTAATATATTGGGAACTAGTAATCATCGAAAAAAAATCTTTTATTCCCCCATTTTAAAATTTCCGCTCGTTTTTTTCTGCAAATTACCGAGAACAACCGAGTGATTTTGTCATTTGTTCAAGTAAGGAACAGTTTTCCTCTCACCTTGTACCCTGAGCAGTATATATATTAATATATATGTTGTTTGACTAAATATATTTGAAACTACTAAGCATCGAAAAAATCTTCAATTCCTCCGTTTTAAAATTTCCGCTCATTTTTTCCCGTAAAATACCGAAAACAACGGAGGGATTTTGTCATTTGTTCAAGTAAGGCACAGTTTTCCTCTCACTTAGTCCCCTGAGTAATAATATAAGGGGGTAATACTTTCTTACTTAATCAGTGTACCATAACAAATCTATGTTGAGCAAAAATAATGATGCATATCATATAAGATATCTAACTTTTAGAAATTTCCGAAAAGGAAAATATAAGGACTAGGGCCTCAAATGAAGTAAAAAGGTAAAGGCAACGAACAGTGATCGATCTCATAATTCGTACAAAAATTGTAAAATAAGGTGTTGGGCAAACACGGACCCCTGTATACGCCAGAGGTGGGATCAGGTGGCTAGGTAAGTAACAATTCGTAATATTCGAAAATTTAAAGTTATCGCTTTAAGCATCATGTACGTTATACTTGCCGCACCTTTATTGCTTCCGATGCAGGTTGTGATACTTTTTGTTTACCTCTTTGCAGGATTTATATA
>JACSZP010010918.1:0-15293 GCA_016161895.1 Pinna nobilis
ATATATAAAGAAAGAGAGACAGACAGGCATTGAGAAAAGGATACAGATGGACAGAGAGGAAAAAATACAGAAGAAAGACAGAAACATAGAGAATTTTGGGTTAACAAAATTTCTGAACTGAGGTTGACAGTTACACCGAAAAAAGCTCTTGGCTTTGTTTTTATCATGTTATTCCTACTGTGCTTCAAATTTTACCTGGGCTTTCAGTGGTTGTTGGTATTCGCAGCAAGTAATCGGATATGTTTATAGCAATATTCTCGTATCCACCGCCTAGGTATACTAGCTGCTGACCAATGAACATCATATCTTTATTTTCGACAGTGAAATGATTGGCTTGGGAGCTTATGATATCCAGCACAAGCTTTCTGAGAACCTCGTCAGTCCCATTGAATATCACATTAAACGTCAACGTATGGACCGGCGTGTCTCTGAAAATATCAAAATGTTTCAATGTATTTGATATCAGTAAACGAAATAAAAAAAAACATACAGAAAGTTCATTACGATGCCCTTATATTTACTTCACAAAGTAAAATTGATGATTGTATGGGAAAATGGAAGTCTTCGCATATGCTGTATTTTGTTATGCCCAACACGTAAATATTCCGCGTATACAGAGACGTAAACGAATGCAATAAAGGTAACTGAGCAGCAAGGGGTCTTTATCATGGCATCTACCCCGATGACACGGGGCCTTGCCACCGCCAGGGCGTCAAATATTGAGCTAAGGCATAATTGCTATTTAAGTTAATGTCTCGGGTTTATCAAAGCCGCTGATTTACTTCACGAAAATGAAATTCATAAACATGAAACATTGCTCACTTACATTTCGAGCGATTTTAATCGTGATTTTTGTGAAAGAGGTCCCTGATCTCCTAGACACAACGAGCTTACACCGAGAAGTAAGAAAAGCTTGGTATTTTAACTAGGTGAATCACAAAAGCCTATAAAGATGGGTGATTGTTTAAATATTAAGATGCAATAAGTTTTGTTATTTTGCTTGATGAATATGTAGGGTTTGAATTCCTAAAATTCACCAAACTGGAATGCTATCACATCTGACGTAAAAATTCTCTGAATAGTATTTAACATTATATTTACCCAATCTTCTCAAAGAAACAGCGATAGTATCTGTTTGTCAAGTTGCTGTTTCGGAAATATGCATCAATCTGAAATGTTAAATCAAGATTCATTATTGATCTTGTTAATGTTGTATTATTCCTTAATTTCCAATCATGATAGGAATCATTACTTTATATGGAAACGTCATCATAGGCCGGTGAAACTCTACAAAATTTAGGCTAGCTATGCTGGATAATTTGGACCAATGAACATTGAGGGTTCCTTATGGTGCCAACACGTACTTTGGCACAGGTTTTTAATGTCTTATTCGAAGGACAAGAAAAGCCGACAGATTTCGCCAAATCTATAACCTAATAATGAAGGCGAAAACGCCATCACGGCGCTACGACAGTTTTCAATCAATTTTATCCTTGTTAAACAAATAATAATAATTTTGAAAAACAAATGGATTGTCCGATGGAGAATTGTAATTTGTTTATAACTACTTCAAACTTTACTGAGCTAGATATATTACATTATATAGTATTGTAGGGTGCTACGGTGGATACCACTTACATAAAACCCTGATAAATTGAAATCCCTTTTATTTTGAAATTATTTTGTTTACCCAGCTTAATTACTTTATTGCTATTTTTACCCCATTATTTATCATCACCCTGTTTCTTTTAAGTGAAATATCCAACCCCTTTCGTTTTCAATAAATCTGGGTTTGACTGTTTCATCACTTACGTCACCGCAGAATAGATCTTCAAACTCTTTGAACTGTGCTGAGTTAGGATTTGCATACTGTGAGTTATAACCAAACTCGTGAATAAAGAATGTCATATTGGACAACCACGCATCTATAAAATAGAAAAAGGAGGCATAAATCAAATGTATATCATCATCCGATAAAGAAAGAAGGAGAAGGGATATCTTAACACCTATCATTATTCATCATTATTAACGCATTTATGACGATTTCAGAATGGAAGTCAAAATCGTTTTAAGGATTAATGCATAAAAAATTCAATAATAATAGAAGTAGTTTTGATCTTTGACATGTTGATAGCTTATCGATGGATAATTTCCATATTTTGGATGTTTAATCTTTTTGACACCTCCAACCTGTACTTTTGCATTGTTGAGTCAGATATACCTTGCATCACATCTGTCGACGCACGAGTTTAAAAAAAATCACTTATCTATTCATGGGTTAAAATTTTCTTTTTGATATTGAAAAAGCTTTTTGAGAACATTCTAAATCCGGTACACACTATAATGCTGTATAAATGATTTGATGCTTACTCCTGCTGTCTGCATTAAGTAGCAAATTAATCAATATCAATTTATTTGTACTACAGTATTGCATTTGTAAATAGGCGATAGATGTCTTTATTAAAGTTCTAAGATTTCAGTTAAATTTGATTGTTTTGTAAATCAAACCAAGTTTTCACCCCTGGTTTTTGGTGGGGTTCGTGTTACTTTATTTTCGGTTGTACACGTCTTGTTGTGTTGATAGCTGTTTGTGTTGTCTCTTTTGTCCATGCTTTCGTCTGCCTTTAGATTTTTGAATTTTTGATTACCCACTTGGTATCTTCTACTGTCAATTTTTTTATATTGAAACCTACGCACATCAAGTGGTATTTCGGGAAATATATGTATAGTGTCTATGTTTATTCTTAGCGAGTGGGGTCTTTGACTTAGGTTCTCTCTCGAAATTTACACATGGCTTTTGACAGGAACTAAAACAACCACTTCTCTCTGAATACTATTTAACTTTTCATTTCTTTAACATTACATTGAGAATCAAATAAAATTAAAATAAAAATCAAAATTTAAAAGATTTTAAAATTTCGGAGACCTACCATGAAGAATATACTCCCAACTGTCATAGAACACTAGCAGATCTCCCACCAGATGACCAATACTGTTTAGATAGCGGTACCTAGGTGCATCCTCAAAAATGATTCCTGCAACTCGCTGTTTATACTCTGCTATGTTTATTTGTCCACCAAATTGTAATTCAACAGAAATTGTCATTGGATTTTTTCTGAAAATATTATCACAAAAATTTGCACTCATGACACACATAGTAGGAATAATTGAATGTATTTCTCAGAACTAATCCTTTAAAGGATATAACAATAACTCTACTGAGAAAACAAATGATACGTGATTGACGGAAAATGCTACAATATACAAAATGTATTTAAAAACCCTTAACATTAATTTGTTCGAATACACACGCTATGGTATTCAGTGTGTAATAATGAGAGAGAGAGAGAGAGAGAGAGAGAGAGAGAGAGAGAGAGACTCAATGAAGTACATGTAGAAATATTTAAGGATTGACTGACAAACACTAAATTAAAAAAAATCAATGATTAATTCACTGAACGGAGAATCTTATAAAAACGTTATTATATCATACTCACTTGTGAAATATGCTTGTATTTTAGGTTTTCATGATAACAATATAGTAAAAAACCATTTTTGTTTAACAAATGGACGTATTGAGAATTTTATTTTTCAGAAGCAGTGTTCATCTGCAATTTCCATTCGAAGTAAAGTTTTGATACATCAAGTTGTACAAAAAGCTGAGTTTACATAATGATAAACTTAAATACTCGAACTTGATACTGTCAACAAAATATACAAATAATAACAGATACAACATTTATCAGAAGTGTTTCCACCCATTTTCATCGCTAAATTGAAAGCAAACATATAAAAAAAAAAATTGATGTAAGTACATTTGCCTTACAGTTCAGACAATGTTCATTTTGAATATACCTGAAGAGGAACATAGGGTTATATTGCTATGGAAAATACATACCCGAACTGCACAACTTCACAGCTTTCATATGTTGGGAAGAGTGACGTATGGGTTTTCATCAATCGCTCAATCTAAGCAAGATAATTGTAAAATACTCTTTTAAATGTTTTGTATCCAATGTATTCTATACTATTAAAATGAGGTGATGCATATGCCATATATTTTGTGCATCACGAAAAATGTTGTATTCCCATTCAACATCGTATTATATTCGAAAGGAATCGATACAAAGGAATTCCTGCCAATGATAATGACCCGTTGTTATCAAATTCTAAGATTCGCTAGTTATTGAAACATTTTTACTACATATAAAGACAACATTATCTTGTTTAATTGAAGGACAAGAAAAAATAAAGTTAACTAAATATTTTTTGATTTAAATAAAAAGTATTTGACTATTTCACATATACACATGTAATAAATTCCTTTTCATTTCGAATTTGTCATGTATTTAGTATCAATGTTTCAAATTGAATTTATATAAAGGCAAATTAAAAAAGAAAATAATGCTTACATCACCACAAAACAGCTCGGCATGCCCGCGATATTTGGCGGAATTCTTGTCGAAGAGATCATCGGACCAGGTCAGATTGAGTACACGGAACGTTAGTGGTACCTTCGTGTAGTCTGTGTAGTGCTCGGCAAATATGAGGAAGTCTCCAAGCATGTAACCAAGGTAGTTCTGGTATCGAATCAAAGGGAGCTCACTCTTAACTATCTCAAAGAAACGCTGCTGGAGCTGAGGTGTTAATTGATTTCCTTCGAAGACCAATTCGAAGTACACCCTGTTTGGATTATTTCTAGAAAAATAAAGAAGCATAAATGAACATGTGAAACCGTTCGTTTGTTCATTTCCACGCTAATAACATATGAAAGATTTTAATTTAGACAAGTGGTATGCATGTTTTTTTTAACATATTGAAAACTTTCTTTTTAAAGTGAAAACTTGAACTCAAATTTGGACACCAAAATAATAACCTCGCTTTCAAACGCTGTGTTTTAAAATATTGGACATTTGAATACAAACTTACCCGTACTGTTTGACCTCACACTTCACATAGGTTGGGAAATCTCCTCTATGTCTGCTCATAATTCTGTCCAGCTAAAGTTAAGAAAATAAGAGCTTAAGTAAATAATTATTATGAACAATCGGTTGCGACTATTTCAAGTTCTATTACAAGATTAAATAGTATTTATTATCCTAAATATCTATCGATTATATTGCGGAATTTTGTCGTTTCTTTTTTGTTCATGTGTATAAATGGTAAATAACTGTATTGGTGAAGTGCAGCGTTTTTTTTCTCTCATTTTCACTAATGAAATAATGGATGTATGTTTATAATTGAATGAATACTAGTTTGATTTGGATTTAATAAGTATTTTTTTTAGGACTTTTGGAATTAGAATTATCAGAAGTACTTACATCATTGCAGAAAGCTTCGGAGTATTGTCTGTATTGGTACGAGTTTGGATTCATCAAATCTGAGGTCCATGTTAAGTTCAGAATCTGTAGATCAAGTGGTAGCTTCGTGGTCGTGTAATTCTTGAAGAAGATGAACAAATCACCAATGACTACGCCTTCGGCGTCACCATATATCAGATGCGGAAGGTCCTGGAAAATCATATCTGTCACCGTGTCCTTTCTGATAGACGGATTATCACCGGAAAAGGTGAGTTCCCAATTCAAAGACACAGGATTGTTCCTGCAAATGGAAATGAATGCACATATAACTGTACGAAATAACGCATGGCACCGGAATATCAATATTAAGAACTTGAAAATAAGGATCTAGATTTGGTCTCATTTGTGAGGTAAAGTGGTCAACATTTTTAATGAGTAAACGCATCTTGATATTATCTAATGTAAGTTGGCCTCTTGAGTAATGATGATTCTAAGTAACGATTCGCTGTATTTCATAAAGTGTAACTGAAAAAAGATTAAATAAAGTCCTATTAAATAGACTTTAATTAGAAATGGCAAGAGTATTGTAGTTATGACATGTGTTCTATACAACGACAGTCGAGGTGATCAGCTTACCCGTAAGAAACAACTTTGCAATCCTTGAAATCACGGAAAATATTTTGATGTCTTCTCATAATTCTGTTGATCTGCAGAAAATATAAACGATTGGTTAGAACAAACGGATCATGGAATAAAATGAAGGCACCTCTAAAAGTATCCGTGATTGCCTTTTGTTGATAAGCAATTCTGGTGCCTTTTGAAAATAATTCTATGGATTGATAATGATTAAATATTGAAATACGAGTAGGTATTGGCGTCTTTAACCGTAATAGAATGTAGACGAATGATAAAATAAACAATTCGATATTGTTATCACTGATTCGTTATAATCCGATATGAGGAAAAAGCTGCCATCATTCCTCTTCAATGTTTGACAAATTAAAGTCAAAAACTCCTCCCAAGTAGATATTTCATTAATCTGCTTTAGACAATCGGAAAAATGCAATAACCTGGGTCGGTATTGTACTTAACTTGTGACGAATGGAAACCAACCTTACATTAATAATTGAAAATTGAGCTTAAAACGTTAGAAAATAGAATAAGAAAATATATTTACGTACGTCTGCACAGAATAAATCAGCATGACTTTGGAACTCAAACGTTCTGTTGTCCATGAGCCCTGGTGTCCATGTTAGATTTTTAGTCAGGAAATTGAATCCAAGCTTTGTTTCAATGGCTACAAATAGGAGAAACAAATATGAAAAATTAAAGGTATAAAAGAAACTGATATGGAATCTCAGTTTTTAATGCCTTTCAAATTAATTACTAAAATACATGTGTAGCAGAAATTTAAATTATCACATAGTAAGTACTCATTTAGAATTAAACATATTGATATTTTTATGGCACGATAAAAATCGATATTGGTAGTTAACAGTAGATGACTACTCTCTAGAGAACGCTAAAGAAGACACTTACCGATTCCACAGTTTGGACCCGTGTAATCTTGTAAGCAAACACAGGCGTAGGATCCTAGCTTATTAATACACTGACCACCGTGTAGACATGGGAAAGACAAACATTCGTTGATATCTGAAGTGAAAAATTCATTTCACTTTTATGTCTAATCATCGCAATTATCATATTTGAAACGTCTGTGGTTTTCTAATTTTACAGCTAGTAAACTGGATTGAAATTGAATTGTATTCACCTCTTAGTTGTATTCTTATAAAGTAAATCTCACTTTCAGGGGCTTCACTGCCGATAAGCGTGTCTGATTATCATTTACAATAAACTGATATCTTACAACATAAAATTTCACCAACATATATACCCTTTCGCTCGACAGTAATGTCAAACATAGAGACGTGTAACCAAACTGGGGATAACAACAATTTTAGGAACGGAGAATACTACAGAAAACATGTAATATCCACAGACCTGTAATGGCCTCTGTTTATAATTCTACACATACGTATGATGCTGATCATGTAGATACTTACCGACTTCACAATTCTGGCCAGTCCATCCTGCTGCACACACACACTGATACGAACCCATACTGTTGATACAAGTTGCTCCATTTCTGCATGGATTTGATTCCACACACTCATTTATATCTGAATAGAGAAAGTCACCGACAGATATAGAGGAATTTATGAGGAACTATGAGTTAGATTGATATGCTTTTTATTATTTTAATGAAACATTCTTTCATTTATTTTTGTTCTATTTACTAACAAAACGTGCAAATATGATACGAATTCCGAGGATAAAATATAGCATTCTGAAGTAAATAAACTGTGTATGTTATCTCTTAGTAATATATTTCCTGTGTCGAGAATGACAGGATCCAGATTCACAGGAATGTTTCTAAGTGTACTCACCAATAAGACAAGTTGGACCTGTCCATCCTGGTGCGCAACTGCAGGAGAAAGATCCAAAGCTGTCGTAACAAGAGGCCCCGTTTGCACATGGTTGTTGAAGACACTCGTTAATATCTGTAAGACACAAACAAAGAAAATTTCTAAATGAATTATTTAGCCATTTTACTGTGCGGATAAAGGGAAATAATACGGTTATATATACAGAATCCTGAGCAAATTTCAAATGATAATATCTGACTTTATTTGGTTGACGCCACAATGAAAACATCACGATATTGAAGTGGATTTTGTTTTATCCATATCTTATTCAATTTATCATATTACTTCCGCTTCCAAACTACTTGAAAATTTGTAATATTTATGTATCATAAACTAGACAACTTACTGCTTTCACATCTCTGACCAGTAAACCCAGGAGGACAGGTACATTTAAATGATCCAGAAAGATTCTCACAAGTGGCGCCGTTCAAGCATGGTCCAGACAAACAGTCATCCACATCTGAAAATTTGAGCAACATATTACTGAACGTGTAACAAAATTTCCTTTTGCAAATGAGAGAGAAGTACAGCTATTTTTTTTACACATGACACACAAACTCTGTACATCATCGAGCAGAAAAAGTGCACCTGAATTTCGTCTCTTACTTGAGAAGAGAAGAGAAGAACTATCCTTACTTTAACAACTTCCTTACAAAACAGGTTATCAATGCAAAATCATATAGATAATTTGACTTACCATCATCACAGTTCTTGCCAGATCGGCCGGGCAGACATTGACAGATATAGGATCCCACTGTGTCGATACATGTTCCGCCATATTTACAGGGATTGTTCACGCATTCATTGGTATCTAAAATAAATATGAAGAATAAAAATTAAATGTGAGTCACACAATATGCATAATAAACTTGAAAAGATGGACATGTAATGCCTCTAAGATAAGTGTTTTTATGAAACACCTTTATTGGATAAGACTTAAACTGAAAAGGAAAGTATTCAATGAAAGTAGTTCTACTAGAATATATGTTCAGATTCTAGTAATAGTAAACGAATGAAGTTTCAAATTATTTCATGCATAGAGATGATACATTGACGTCTTTCTGGTAGATTTTTTCTCTAAACATCCTTATAATACCTGTGTAATATTATCACAATATTGACGGGCGAGAATATTTACATGTTTTCTAATTCTCACACAGAAATTAAAGAGAAATTATTCTGATCTTTACATATATTGGCATATATTTTTGCTCCGTAAACAAGAATGCCGATTACAAATTCATGCACGTTTGTGAGTTTTACTTACTCTTCTGGCAAAGGTCTCCCTCAAATCCAGGCTTACATTGACAAGTGAATGAACCAGGAGTATTAAAGCACTCTGCCTCATTGAAACATGGGCTCTGCAGACATTCATTTATATCTGAAAGGAATAAGGGTATTATAATACAACAATGTGCATACCATCCAGTGTGGTTTGTGTATTTGTTATATAATGAACACCATGCATGTAAACCATAGACATTGAATTCAGAATTAAGAGTAATTAAGTATGGGAAATATTTCATATACTTACCAATATGACAGTACTTTCCGGTCCAACCAGGCTGACATTGACACGAAAACGAACCCTGGGTGTTGATGCAAAGAGCACCGTTTTGGCAGACAGTTCGGTTGATGCATTCATTTACGTCTGAAATTTATAAAATATAAAAGTAACTTTAGTGTTTTGCGCTATGATAAAAATTGCAACATTTCATCAACGGTAAATGTATATATTGCTAATATTTGGAACAAGAGAATACGAATCTTATTGCTAGCAGAAAAAAGTTCAACTTCTATTATCAAACATAGAGATGAGAAGATAATTTTGTATTATACCTGTTTCACAGGTCGGTCCCATCCATCCCTCAGGACATATACATCTGTACGACCCTTGTTCATTAATGCAAGTAGCGCCATTTCTGCATTTTCCGAGCGCACACTCATCGACATCTAGGCAGAAATAAAAATGAATTAAGTATGAAATAATCGGTACTTCTAACAATAAAATTCAAAGATGGATGTAACTTTTCTTTTGTTGTTGAAACTACACCGGGAACGAAGACGAAGAAACAACAATCAAATCGTTAAACAATGGTGCATTGCAATAGGAAGTCTGTTCAAAATAGAATTTTTCTGAGAGATTCTATATTTATCAAGGACAACAGAATGAATTCAACATTTCATATACAATAATATCGCATGAGAAGTAGCTCCTCATAAAATTACAGTCTACACATCTAGTGTTCATAGTAAGCTCAAAAGTGAGGATGATTTAGTTTTTGACTTGTAAAAGATGTCAGGGCGATACTATTCAATAACTACTCACCTATTGTACAGTTGAAGCCTGACCACTCGGGAGGACATCTGCATGTGTAACTGCCCAAGGTATTGATACAGAACGCCCCGTTTTGACAAATACCTAAATACTCCGTGCATTCATTTATATCTGAAATTTACAAACGCTTATTTAGTTATGTCGTAGATCTCTCATGGCTTTGTGATTAATAAAATATTAATAAAATATTTAAAAAATATTTACATCTTACGCATTTGCCGCTTGGTTAATCCTCGAAATCTCTCTTCTATTTATTATGTATACTTTTATATATAACTGTTATTTATAACTTTGTCTCTTAAGAGACGACAAAAAGCATTAATGATGCTTGTCCGAGGTTTGACCAAGATTCTTTGAATTCTAATGTCATCAAATTAAACACTTTTTAGAGCCTAAACGGAAAGGTCAACTGTCATGTAAGTTAAGGTTTATCGATTCCGCCAATTGCATTCAAAATAAGAATTTTCCCAAGACAAATATCTATACGCACCAAAATTACATGTTTCTCCTGTAAACCCTGGTGGACATAAACACTCGAATCCTCCATCAGTATTCATACAAGTGCCTCCGTTGAAACAAATGCTCGGATTCCTGCATTCGTCAATGTCTAAAATATGTAATATAGAAAGATAGGGGTATCAAAGCCTTAAAGTCATTTCTTTAAACAAAAATCTTTCTGAAATGATTCAATTAGAGTTTTCAATTGCTAATCTTAACTAATAATATGCAGAAATGTTACGATTATTTGCATTCTGTTGTTATGTCATACATATTGATGTACAAAATAAAAACCAACCCATAACCTAAGCTCAAAATTTCATTCGTCATAGACAACTGTGTATAACATGAGAACGAATTAAGTCAATTTTGTCAACATTTTTTTTCACCTAGCGAACTATAACTATATACTGAAGTCTATTGAATAATGATGTTATCTTAAAATCAGGCTAAATGTCAGTGTATAAATTTTTTTTTTCTTTAAATGATTCTTATGAAAATGGATATATGGAATAATCCTACCTTTGCCACATAATGGACCTTCCCATCCTGGAGGACATATGCACTGGAATGACCCCGGTGTATCAATGCACTGCGCGTTATGCAAGCATGGTAGACTTAGACATTCATTCTTATCTGAAAATCAGAACAGACACCACTTTCATTTTCATAATTTATATTTGTCTTAAAGTACCTTAGTTTAATCCACACATGCATTTTTAATGAACTTTGTTTTATTGCTGTTGCACCAATTGCTGATCCAATCAACCAGTATCTTTGAAAAGTTTCAAAAAGGTACAAACTTACCACCAGTACAAGTCATGCCAGTGAACCCTGGAGGACAGATGCACTCGAAAGATCCCTCCAGATTATTACAGGTTCCACCATTTTGACATGGGAATTGTAGGCATTCATTAACATCTGAAATCATAAAACGTTAGATAATTAAGGAAACTGGTTTGGTCTTGCAAATTCTTCAATGCAATTTGCTTTTTTATTGGTACTCAATACTTTGAGGTATTTGCCTAAATGTGAAGCATGTTTTCAATATAATATTCATTATAATATCGACAAATCACATATGTTATATTCAAAACAGTAATTACCAATGTCACAATTTGTTCCAGTCCAGCCACTTGCACACTGGCAAGAATATGCCCCAGCGCTATTGATGCATGTCGCGTTGTTCAAACAAGGGAACTTCAAGCACTCGTTGATATCTGAAACATATTAATTGACATACCTCATGTGAATGATATTGAGAACAAAAATCAACTGCAGAATACAATGTATTCAAAAGCAAAATATATATTTATATATAATTCTATCAAGTGTTCACAAATAAACTTCATTCTGTTGGTTAAAATTTCTCTGCAAAAGTCTGAAGTTTTTTTTATGTATTGCAATTATTTGTTTCAAATTTGAAATAATGGTCTTCTCGTGGATAACTTACCGATTTCACAATTAGCACCCAGCCATCCGGACGCACAAGAACATGTGTAGGACCCGATAGTGTTTGTGCAGGTGGCGCCATTTTGACATGGCGACCTCAAACACTCATTTACGTCGATATTACAATTTTGTCCGGTCCATCCAATCTTGCACTGGCACAAGTATGAACCATCTGAGTTGATACATGTTCCATCGTTCTCACAGGGATTCTTCAGACATTCGTTAACATCTGTTAAGAAGAGAAATAAGGTTCGCTTCGCTTAAAAGTTGACAGTTCTATAACTTTATAATCATGTGATACCAGGATCAGACTAAGCAAGTGTTTTCATGCATTTTCCAATTTGTTATATGAAATTAATTACTAACCAATTACTCTGACGAATATTTTTTACCTTTGTATTTAACATTTTTTCATATATAAGGTTAAGTCTTTTGCATTCATGTGATTATTAGTACATCTCAATGGAGAAAACCTACCTATCCTACAGCTTGGTCCCGTCCAGCCTATTGGACAGTTACACGTGTAATTTCCGGCCAAGTTGATACACTGACCTCCATGTTCACATATGGAGTATGGGAAGTTACATTCATTCACGTCTGAAAAAAATTAACATTTACTTTCTTTATTTGATTGTAACAAAACGAGAATAATATAATAAACATTATAGTGCTTAAACTGATTACACTTAAAATATTTGTCCTTTTTTCCTTGAAAGGTAACTAATGCTTTTTAACAGTAAACCATCAAGAAATGTCTATGTCGAGGTGATTTTCGAAAAAACTAGGTAGATAAACAAACGACACAAAATATCCCACAGAAAGAACATTTGTCTCATTTTATAATTCGGAGGACTAAAGTCTTACCCAGTCCACAATTTGGACCTTGCCAATACTGAGTACATCTGCACGTGTACGATCCATCGGTGTTTATACAGGTACCTCCGTGTAAGCAAGGGTCTTTCAAACATTCATTTGTATCTAAAAATAGAATAACGAATACCCGGTATATTAAATGCTTAAGCAAATCTGCAATAGTGTTCTTGTAACTATCTTGCAACCTTCCCAATAATAACAACTTTGAAATAGTATATCGACCAATCAGGATAACTGTAAAGACCAGTTTTAATTTTGCATAATTTTGCGATAGCATGTAACATACAATTAACAATAGAGGTAGAATACTTTATCTTTGCATGCGGGCGCACTTGCAAAATATTGTCTTGCAAATATGACAAATAAAATTCCGCAGAAATGTCGGAGTTTATCTAGTGGCTTCATAAAATAAACTCAAAATGTCTTACCGTTCCGGCAGTCGTTTCCTTCTCTACCAGGCTGGCACTGACAGACATAAGACCCGGGTGTATTTATACAACGACCTCCATACAGACAGGGGTTAAGTCTACATTCATCAACATCTGAAGCGATGATAATAAAGAAGTAGTGCATTCGAATACATAATTATGATGCATTATTAATAAAGCATACATTCCATTCATAAACAGTCAACATATAACATTTTCAAAATGAGTGAAATTCACATATATCGTTGGACAAGGTTTCCCCTATTATTGTATCATTTAAAATCATGCTCGGTACTCTTTTTGGCATTTGTTGGTTTGTTTTCAGTGACGGGTGGAAAAGAAAGTGAGACCAAGGCTTCAAAAGTACTCGAGTAAAGGCAGCCGATTTGCCACGAGTTAACTTACAAACACTTTCATAGAATTTATTTATTATAGATGATGTATTTATATATAATTTACTTATTATATATGATATACATGATGGTGGACATATGGAATTGCAATATCAATTTCAATGCTAATTCAATATCAAATGTTCAGACAATTGCACGATGCATACCTGTAGTGCACGTGTCCCCTTGCCAACCCCTCTTGCATTCACAGTAGAACGACCCATCAGTGTTACGACACGTTCCATTGTTTTGGCACGGGAAGCGATCACACTCGTTAACATCTAAATGGAAAAATGACTCAATTATCAATTTGCATCATCATCTTTCACTACGAAATACACATAGAATTATGGTTGACTGTTTATTTTTGTATAATTCCGTATACCCATAGATGCTGTGTTCATGTAATCATGCAAAATATCTATATTACAACCTAGAAGTATGAACCTGAGTATGTATGATTATATCTGTACAATGAGACAACTATACACAGATACTACTACTACTACTACTACTACTACTACTTCTACTACTACTACTACTACTACTACTACTACTACAGATACTACGTATGGCAAAAAAACTTTTAAAGATTTAATTGAAATTGTTTGAAAGCACAAGTACTCTATAACGTTGTTGTGATGAATAAATATAACATTACCTATTTCACAAATTGGTCCCGTCCAACCATTTGGACAGATACACTGGAATGATCCATCGTTATTCAGACAGGTTCCGCCATGCTGACACGGGAACTCATTACATTCATTTTTGTCTGGAAAAAAGAAACCAGAGATGGTTTTACTGTCACTAAGATGTAGTAGAATGCCAGGAGGGTTTCTGTGACCTATATTTAGAATGTTAAGCAATTCAAAAAGGAACATCATATACATCCAGTTTATATGAAACCAAAATTCATAATAGTTTGATTTTTAGTTAATTTCATTCATCTTATAAACATAAAAGAACAGTACACATTGTATATGAAACAGATCAATAAATTCTATGACGCAAATGAAATGAAATTATTTTTTCGAAGCTCAATTGAAATAAGGGATAAAATATATACCACAATTTTTAAAAAGTTTTCAAAATCAACAGGGCAAATTTAAGAGCTTACCTCTATTACAGGTGGGGCCAAACCAGCCAAGTAAACATTCGCAAACGAACGAACCGATTGTGTTTCTGCAGGTGGAACCATGTAAGCACGGCATAAATCGAACACACTCATTAATATCTGAAATATAAGACAATAAACAATAAATAGAAATGCAGCATTCACATCACTCACGTAAAATTGCAAAAGTATATTTGTTGTGTTGAGGTTTTTTTTCATTTTTTTTATGATGAAGATACAATTGTTCTTAAACGTCGATACTTGCTTACCGTTCTCACAAAATTCTCCTTCAAATCCTAGAGGACATTCGCACTTGTAAGAGCCTTCATAATTGGTACACGTGGCATTGTTTTGGCACTTGATTAGCTCACACTCATTCATATCTGCAATTTAAACAGTTGCATTTGCC
>JACSZP010010919.1:0-25334 GCA_016161895.1 Pinna nobilis
ATATATAGAGTATGTTAGAGAAGTATACATATATGACATTTGATTGCCCTTTTGGACATTATACATTTACCTTATGGATTTTGGACACCGTCATTTCATGTCTTATTTTACAGTTTAATTATATAACAATGATTAACATTTGCATCCGAAAGTAGTTTTATTTGCTTGATCATCTAATACCATGCAGCGGAGCCTGACGGGGACCACCGGCCTTCCACAAGTTAACTGGCAAACGTTCTCGTATTCGAACCCCTGATGAATACAGGAGAGAGTATGTGTTGTTTAAAGCGCACTGCTCCAACCATTCGGTCACGGAGGCTCCGGTTCCTGAGAAGAAGCTTATAACAACCCCATGTGAAATGTTTGAGCCAAGGGCGGGATCTTAAGGAACCCAAGGTCTTCCCTTGAACAAACGTGAATCTATACCTCAAACTGTTGCTTTATACTACAAACATTCTTATACATTCTAATTTGCTTTAATCGTCAAATTTGAACATTTTTATATCAAGGCCGCTGCCATTTTTGGACCAGGGAGTTATTTTGAAAATCCTGAATCTCAATCACTAAATGTTGATCCCTAACGAATTCTGAAGAAATTGGCCTACTTTTTCAAAGAGGTCAAAAGTGTTTAAAATGCTTAAAAGAAAAAATACCCAAAGACAAAAAAAGGACTACGCATGGCGGACACGGACTGACGGGATCGCAATAAAACAGGCCTAAGAACATAAATTTACATGTGGTATTTTTTCTTCTCATATTTCTAAATAAGTATGAAAATTGATGTAAAAAATATATTATTTATCATTATTATGCCTGTCTCGTGTTAGGGAGTGCATCACATCTACCTATGACCGTTTCATAAGTAAATAGATGGTTGCTAAAGTATAATCTTTATTGGTCTTGCATTTAGGTATGAGAAATAATTGATTGCGTAGATTGTAAACAAAAATTATAATTTGTATAAACGTCTTTTCATACTTCCGAGGATTTTCATAGTATTGATAATATAAATACATTTGTACAATGTTTATCATTCTATCGCTAAGTGGGTCAGTCTCGAAATATTGAATTGGTTTTCTCTGGCTATTTTACTCAATAACACGATTTTGTCTATCGTTGAATTATTCTGTAAGGAATGTGCATTGATATCTTCTATTTCACCCATTTCAATAACTCTCATCGAAAGAATATATCTATTGAAACTATAAATTTGTATAGCTTGTAAGCAAAAGGAGGCTATCAATTTACACCAACATACAAATGTATGTACAAATGTAAAATAATGTATCCATAAAAGTAGTTGAACTTGAAAAGTTACATGATTTCCGATTATATACAAAAGAACATCGTTAATCCGAACAATTTTGTTCCAAATCAAACTATACGGATAAATGGAGTTCGGATAACTGAAGCTCAGCTATCGTAATGACAATGTTATGTTTTGCCTTTTTCTAATTTCTTTTTTAAAAATTCTTAGTTGTTTTTGTTGTTGATTTGTTTTAGTTTTTTTTGTATGGCATTTGTTCAGCGAGAATGTTGTGTGGAAGGCGGTGCGTTCGCATTATTCCCGTCCGGATTAACGAGGCACGACTATATGAATGGACTTTAACTGCTAAAGATAACAAACGGGCCAAGGTTACCTTTTCGGTTTCGGTTTCCGACACTTCAGCACTGCAATGACAGAAACTACTATGCCTATGATGACTGCTAGTGAAACACCAACACCAATGCCAGTACCAATGGCGGCAGAATTTCCACTTTGCTTCTCGGTGGTATCCCTCACTGTGGTTTTAAGAAGAAAAAAAAGACATTTGCTATAGTTGTGATATTGTTATGGTCTTAACAAGGGACATTTCTTTCATATGTAAACGTATATATATATTTATATATAAAACCAATCATGAAGTCACTCCAAATGATTCGGCTAAAATTGAAACCTCTCTCTCTCTCTTATTGATTGTTAAATATTAAAATATAAGCAGCTAATAAGAGATACATAGACAAATATTGAATGTTAGACAACACAGTCATTTTATATTTAGATATCGGTTTCTCATATATTTTTTTCCAGATACATGTATATGTTAATGTACTTTAGTTTTCAATCTTTTTGACTTCCTTTGAATTGTAGGGAGGTTTACTCTTTAGCTTACTTTCCTTTTACGAATATCAAAAGTAACTCTGAGGGTGTGTTATATTTCGCATTCTTTTGAGTTTCAGTCGAATGGAGAAGCCAGAATAAATTATCACCATAAGTCTGTCGTGATTACTCAAGGAAAACGTACACTGTACTTATTTCGTTTTTCCCAAATTTCAACCTTAAATCTAAATGTGTGTCATTTTCAACATTCATTGTGACTCTGTCGTCTAATACATCAATTGAAAATTGACGACATGTTATCCATGATACTTCTCGACTCAGTATTTGATAGATAATGCTAGCTCGGTTGGTTTTATTGTTGATTAGCGTCCAACGCGAGAATATCTAGCCTTTCTTATTATATGACGTCATCAATAATGGTTGATAGCGACAAATTTGGCTTATGCTCTGCACTTATTGTCATGGGCAGTGAGGGTGCTTTAACAAGATGACAACCACAGTGACGATGTTTTTACTCTACAGAAAGACAGGGAAAGCCAGCCGCAGCACGGCGTGGATTCAAACCCTCGACCTCATGGTCAGAAGGCGAACATGCTAACCACTGTACCACGACAGCCTCGATAAGCACAGATAACCTACCCGTGTTTAAGTTGGGTTCGTGCTATTGTATTTTATTGCATTGTTGTTTAACGTCCCACTCAAAAGTAGTTCACTCATATGGAGACGTCACCATGTGCCGGTGAATGGCGAAAAATATTGCCTATGATTGGCACTGCTTTCCGTAGAGCAGGGAGGGCTCTTTAGTGTGCCAACACCTACTGTGACACGGGACCTCGGTTTTTACTGTCTCATCCGAAAGACAGGGAGGACCAAGCGAAAAATGGCGCAGCGGAAAACGAACCCCGGACCCTTCGATTCGATGTCGCACGCGCTAACCACTCGGTCGAGGAGGCCCCCGGGGTTCGTGTTACTCTAAATTTAGTTTACAGTGTAGTATGGACGAATGTTTGTAGTGTTGTCTTTTTTTTTTTTGGTCACGGTGTTTTATTTTGAACACCACCTTTACATCTTCAACTTCCCCTTTTACTGGTAACCAATGAGATACTATACAAATGCAGTGAATACAGGACAAATATGGTCCTCTGAAGAATCAGATAGGTGCCATGTGGGAGAAAGGGTCCCATCAGACCAAGGAAAACCTTCAAAATCAAAATTTAATGTGTAAGTAATCAATTAATTTAAAAACAGAATATCTGAAGTTCCAAGAGGTCATTTCAGACAAAGCCATTGAAAAAAAAAACACAAACAACATATTCAACGTAAAAAATAGTTTCTCAAACGCCAAATAAATCGGGCCGGTTTCATGTGTTCCGGAAGGGTAATCAACAACACAAGCGGCACCCGCCGTGTCACCTTTGCTTCAAATTCGAGAATAAGTCTCATCCGGTTTGTCGTGAGAGAGAAAACCAATGAATTATTCAACATTAATACAAGTTATTACTGAAAGTTTCCCTTGTCGCATTCATAGTCCAGATCCCTTTTTCTCGTTTATGACCGTCACCGATTGTGACATTCTTGTATTCGAAAATGTGTGACACAACGGGTGCCACGCGTGGAGCAGGAGTTGTTTACCATTCCGGAGCACCTGAACTTATCCCCGGTTTTTAATGGGGTTCATGTTACTCTACTTTTAGTTATAAGTGTATTTATGTATTTCTGTTTATAATTTTGTATCCTTTTTGTTTTGCCCACGATTTTGTCTATCGTTGACTTATTCAATTTAGAATGCCCCTTGGCATCTTGTACTTCACCACTTTTATGAATTCACTTATATACTTTTCATAGGACCTTCTCCTGAGTATTAAAATACCTTTTCAATGAATCTTTTATTTTTTCACATTTTGGAGGCAAGGAAAAAGAATCCATGTTGACTCGGGGACTCGAACCCTTATTTTGGAAGCAAAACACCTTAACTACGGGCGGGCACCCATATCTTCACAACAAAACGTAAGGAGCCAGAATAGAATCTCTATGAAAAAATGTTTTAAAGTTTGCTTATGCATTTTTATAATGTAACTCACAAAAACACATTTAAAATTCTTTTTAAAAAAATCGCCTTGAAGGATTAAATTTTGTGCATTATTTCTAAATTAAAGAAAAATCATCGAGAGATGCCTGCCCTGAGCCTATTGCTGTAGACCCCAAAGAATGAAAAAAGATCTCTGATTCATTTCTCAGATATACCTAGGCAAAGAAGTTCCGGACTTCGATCCCATTGGCCGTCAGAGAGACAGGTAACAAAGGACACATCTGTCGTCTTCTTGTAGGTATCCTGGCAGGTAAACGAACACTGCGAGTCGATGTTCCTGTCACAGCTCGCTGAAATATTGCCTCTATGAAACAGCCAGGGACATTTTAACTCTGCAAAATAAATGTTTGCATATACAATTACATATACAGTGAAACCTCATTACTCCAGACGCCTTTGTTTCCAAGCAAATTGTCCGGATAAATGAAGCACCAAGACTACTTACACAACATCTCTATTATGATAAGTATATATAATAAATAGATCCCAGGTAACTTTGTCCAGGATGTTAAGTGCACGGATTAAGAAAGCTCGACTGTACAAATACATGTAGTAACAGACTCATGACCTTCTGGATGCATCGCCTTCCGGACGAAATTTCCGAGAACAAAAATTTCAAATTGTATTGGCCAGTTATCTGGAAGCTTAATAACCTGAACAATTAGCCCGGCAATAAAAGTTTTCTGATTTATGAAACTTCATTGAATTTAAGACATTTAGGGTAATTATGAAGCTCAAAGCATCTTTAAAAGGGTATAAGTATGTCTTTTGTCAATCTCCAGTTTTGTAATTAACAGCGAGGGTAGTAAAAGAGTATCTTTTCCTCTTTTGAATTTCAGAGGCTCTAAAATTTGAATATTAAATTATGTTAGGAATTTGAAAACGGGGCTTTTCACTTAAAAATGGAGTATAAATCATTTACATCCTACGATGAGTAAGCTCCATAGATAAATGTATCTATTTTTGTTTGTTGTTTGTTTCGCCCTATGTGAAAACTGTATTCGCAAGCCGAACGCGACGGTATTGAAATTGAAATTTGAGTGTAACTTTTGAATTACCTTAGAAAATTGTTTCATAATTTAAATGTCTGTTTTGTGATTACCTTCACATAAACTGTTGATATCTTCATTCCATGACCCAGAAGAGTCACATTTAATGACATCAACACCAGAGCGCATTGTGTAACCTTTAGTGCACGTGTATTGACATTCCTCATCCACATATCCAAGACATGACGAGGAAAGTTGTCCGTTTAGAATATCAGATGGGCACACCAGTACTATAAATAGGCAAACATAATAAGCTGTATATCTTAAAGAAAACTTTTCATGATACGCATGTAAAAATATGTAGAAACCAGTGAAACTGTCGTCATCAACTTGATAAAGGTCAGGTGCCCGCAAATTTGTGAAAAAGAGTGTTTTATTATATTCTCTATTACCGTTTGTATTAAAATTCAAGTCAGGCTTGCCTTTTTGCGAATTTTCATTAATAATGAGATTTTTTTTCATGATAATTATTCTGTGTAATGTTCTGAATAACCGTACGTGTCAGCACAGTATATAAGGTAAATTCCGAAGCATATTCTTTTTCATGTCTGCATTATATTGACGCAAAGATGTGGAATTTTGTTCAGGTGTCTTACATACCCCCGTCACACGTCCGCTGATCAGCTTTGATGTTTTGATTGTCCGGGCAGCCACAGACATGACCATGTTCATTCGGCAAACAGAACACGTTGCATCTGCCATTACGTTCAGCACACAATGAATTTACTGTAAAAAAAAACATGAAATGGAGAAAACTTAACTGCTGTAGATTGGTAGCGTTATATTATTCTTCATAATAATAATCAAAGTAGTTGGGTAAATAAAAAATTTGTGACTTATTTAAATCTAAACAAAATTTTGACAGAACTCTCTCTCTCTCTCTCTCTCTCTCTCTCTCTTTCTCTCTATTGCAATTACTTACTTGGTTGCGGTTCACTAGGAAACACGTAAACAGAATCAAGCCTCCCTAGTTCTGGTGAATCGCTCATAAAGTGTACAATGTTCCCGTTTTTGTCAATCTTGGTTACCTTCCTGTAAAAGCAAAAGAAAACCGGTTAGATTATCTTCTACGCAAATAATCAGATAAACTAGGAGATAGATAGATAGATAGATAGATAGATAGATAGATAGATAGACGGACGGACGGACGGACGAATAGATAGATAGATAGATAGATAGATAGATATATAGATGGATAGATGAATTAATGGATGGATGGATGGGTGCGTGCGTGCGTGCGCCACTAAGCCACTATTGTATGCATGCATGCATGTATGTATGTATGTATGTATGTATGTATGTATGCATGTATGTATGTATGTATGTATCTAAGATGTATGTATGTATGTATCTAAGATGTATGTATGGGTAGATATATCATTTGATTTTATTGCATAACCATTTCAATACTTTATGCATCTTATCAGCATCACATGGAGACGTGTTTTTCAGTTTTGACACAAGCTTAAGCTTCAGATAAATATCCAATGTCGAGCGAGTCCTCGGTCCAAAATCAAGAAAAAGTAAACGCTGTATTTCTCTTTTTGGGATAGGAACAAAAATTGATAAACAAAATTAAGAAGCATTGCTCTATTGGCCAACTTTGCATTTCGTTTTGTTTATGACATAGAATTAATTGATTGCGTTGAGGGAGGTGAGGCCTACGCCCCTGGAACCACTTTAGTTCACTGACAGACAGGATACTCTAACAATTGCAGCCCCTTGCTGGTAAATTAACATTAATCTTAAATATTTTTTACACTGTTTTAATAGACTGTCTAAGGGAATGAGCAAACAAGGTCACATATGACAAGTTATCTCTAACTCAAGTGATTTGCAATGGAACTGCATTAATCCGGACGCCAATAATTCGGATGTTTCACCTTCAGGACATTTCCTGGGAACAAATTTTCAAAACGGACATTGATCATACTGGTTATGTTTCAGTAATCCAAACGCCTCATTTATCTGGACAATTTGCTTTGGAACAAAGGCTTCCAGATAATGAAGGCTCCACAGCATATGGGAATAATCCATTTTGAAAACCATTAATTTATGTCACATAAGACAGATAGTCACTGGGTCACTTAGGAAGGTTACACTGGTACCTTCTGTTCCAGGCCGTATAATACAGGTGCGATCCCATAACAACGATGTCCATAAGATGTGCATTTGCGTCCGTGGCGATTATCACTTTATTGGCTCCATTTATGTCACTTCGGTGTATAGTGTTGTAATAACCATCTGTCCAGTAAATGTTATCAGCTAAAAAATTTAAAGATAAGATCCGTCAGCAATGTCAGTACATTTCATACACGTAAATGTATCAACCAAATCCCACATACTAGTATTGGAAATAAGAGGGCATTATACATACATACATACATACATACATACAAACATACATACATACATGTATTTGCTTTATTTTCAACTGCCTCTACGTGCGGTTCTCTTCTCGAAGTACTCGATTAAAGTTTAGTTAGATTATACAGATATCATCCCTATTTATTACATCGAAGCGATGTTCGATCCAATAAATAAAATATTGATATCAGTGCAATATACATACATGCATGTTTGTTATATTTGATAAAATTGTTCATTTACGGCTAATCTTTGGCCTCCGTGGCTGAGTGGTTAGCATGTTCGACTGCAAATAGAGAGATCCGGATAGCGTCACTCTGCGGTAGGCCGTCCCTGTCTTTCGGATGAGACGGTACAAATCCCGTGTCACAGTAGGTGTTGGTACGTTAAAGAATCCTCTCTGCTCTACGACCAGCAGTGCTGAGCATAGGCAAAATTTGTAGCCCTTCAACGGCACACAATGACGTCTCCATATGAGTGAAATATTCTCGAGTGGGACGTTAAACAACAATATCATACCATACCATACGACTAATCCTACCTTTGTAGTCTACAGTAATTCCGTTTGGCCACTTCATATCAGAAAAGGTCCTTCGGAATATCACCACGCCATCCATCCCCGCCTTTCCGATCTGTGGGGATGCGCCAGAATCCGCCCAGAACATTATACTGTAACAGAAGTATATCTTAAGAAGTTTGAATACACAGAACTCTACTCTTAAATCAATGCAACTATTTGTATCACAATCGTAAAAATGTAGGTATAATGAAAGCATACATTCGCAGCTGCTCCCATCATATTTAGCTCTTACAGAGAGAAATCCCACGCTTAATACATGGAAATTACATATACCAAGGCATCACTAGCCAGGAATCAGGAAGTAATGTACAAATATGGTGAATATTGCATTAACACAGACCACCGAGAATCAGTGGTGGGATCTGGAGTCTTGGAGGAATACACTTCCCTAGCTGACCTTTCACATCCGGCACCAGCCCAGTCAAATTCAGATGAAATAATTTGGAAGCAAATTCTAGTGAAAATGGGCATATGCACGTTTGATCAGCTTTCAAACCCAAATAATTCAAGTTGGAAACATTTCCTAGTCGCTATAGATATAGACGAATTAACTACCACCATTGATTCAAAATTCAATATTCGATGCAATGAAATATTGTCATTCCAAAAAATGTCATTACATCGACAGAATTATCTTAAAAAAAATTAGAAATTAATATACCGTCAACTCACTGGGAAGTAATTTCCACTGCATAGAAAATTATTCATACTTTTATTATTAAATTCTATTGTTGATGCAGTGTTGATTTAATTTTTTATAACTATTCAATGGCACCCTTGCGAATATTTAACTAAAGAGTGACATCAAAAAAGAACTATGCTCGCAATAAACGTCCGTCAAAAATTGAAGGAGATGAATCTTTATTGAACCATCTAAAGGACAAAAAAATGCTGTCGCGACGTTGATAAAGTCAACAGGGTTTGTGACTGTCTTGCAAATCTTGTGGAGATCAGCAAAGTTATGTAAGACACAGATATACCAAAATCCAAATTATTGACATATCACGAAATGTTTTAAATACATGTATATTTGGTGGGACCTCCGGTGCCTAGTGGTTAGCGTGTTCGACGTCAAATCGAAGATTTCGGGGTTCGATTCCCGAAGCGCCACTCCGCGGTTTGCCGTCCCTGTCTTTCAGATGAGACAGTAAAGACCGAGGTCCCGTGTCATAGTAGGTGTTGGCACGTTAAAGAACCCTCCCCGCTCTACGGCCAGCAGTGCCGAGCACAGGCAAAATTTGTCGCCCTTCACGGGCACATGGTAAAGTCTCCATATGAATGAAATATTCTTAAGTGGGACTTTTAACAACAACGCAATAACAACAAAATATATCAGGTCTTTATTCACGACGTACCCTTTAGATGGATACAGCGCGATTCCCACAGGATAATCAAGGCCAGATACAAGGGTTTTGCGGATCGAAAATGTTCTTCTGAAAACTCCAACGTAACTCTTATTCACAGAGTCAAGGTCTTGGGTAGTAAAATAGATGTTATCTGTGCTGTAGTCAACTGCAATATACCTTAGATTATTGGTTCCTGCAATCAAAAATATTGTTAAATAAGGACAAACTGGCCAATGGTGTTGTGGTTGGATAATTGATGCATCATTCCGCTTACATGCCTATTTTTCTGTAAATAAATCCATATTGATGAGTATCAAAAAAAAAAGTTTAAACTTTATTTATTTTACAACGATTAACAAACAAGTTCAAATAACTTATATTAATGTCTCTCGTTGGCTCTGATGTCGGCGTGAGGGGGTCCTTGCTGTGGGGGGAAACCGGAGTACCCGGAGAAAACCCACGTGTNNACCCGGGTCGCATTGGTGAGAAACGAGTGCGCTAACCACTACGCTACCCGGACACCCTACAACTCTTGATGAGTATCAAGATTCATTCTTTAATCAAGAACCATTTTTCACGAATCACCCTGACTTACGAAATAAAAAACATCATTATTATTGATAAGTTTACTTGAAGAAGGCTAGTGTTCTCTTCCCGTGTATATTTTTAACCGCAGTCTCTTTTCCATCAATAAAAACCGAGCTGGTCGCCACCATATGACTGAAAGATTTCTCAGTGTGGCGAAAAGCAAAAACAAGCAAGTAAAAAAAACGTGACAAATTCGAAAATAAGTCTCAGTCAATGATTTAATCAATAATAATATAATCATATCATAACATCAATGTGTTCCTTTTCTATGCCGTGACGCACGGGTATCTTTTTAACCCGGGGGCTGCCATGGCCTAATGGTTAACGTGTTTCACTTCTGAATATGAGGTCTGGAATTCGAGACCGAACCACGATTGTTAGCTGTTCTTGGACCTGAGGGAGTGTGAATAGCTTGTCATCGAAAGGAAAAAAACACAATGATGATCAATTTATTGTGTACAGGGTTGTTCTCGCCCCGTGTTATTTTTCGCCCAGTCTTGTCATAACACTATTTGATAAAATTTTCATTTCGAATTCGCCCAATTTTGAATTCGCCCACTGACAATAGGGGCGAATGGGGCGAGAATAAAACGGGGCGAAAATTTCCCTGTATACAGTATTTTCATTTTGGACCTATAAATACGTACCCATGGAAAACAATGTTTCTATGTTACTTCCATTTAGAAAAGCGCTCTTGATTTGCTTGCTCTTAATCTCCGCCCAAATTATTTTTCGTGTTACGTTGTGGTACACAGCACACGTTGGACTTTCGACGAATGGGATGTCCAGAGCTAACTGTTGTTCTCCAGACAACGAAATTTGATAAATTGTATTGTGTAAATAGTCAGAAACCAGGACAAAATCAGTGGCAACTGAACCTGAAGTAAAAGATTTAAGAGAGTGAATCTGAATCAAATATGAATGACGATGATTTGCATTAATTGGGAAAATGTCTTTAGACGGCATTTATACTTACAGGAAACCAGATTTAAAAAAGAGCCTGGTTCTTTAGATTTCCCTGGGTTGTATTTGTGTGTCATTTTGTGCCAAAGAGATATCAGGAGAAAATGCCTTTTTAATTCAGTTTCAAGATAAGCTATGTATCTGTAAAGATAAATGTATTTCCTTACTGCTATTACATGATCCATCCGGATGTAATGTGTAACCATGGTGACATTTACAAACCGATCCATTGTTTCCCGGGAGACATATTTGCTCACATCCACCATTCATGATCGTACATGGTCCTGTAAGTAAAGTTGAGATGTATACATTTTTTTTTCAAAATTGTTTTGCTCTGTGCTTTGCATAGGAATAGAATAATTGTTTTAAATAAGATAAGATTTTTCAAAAACCAACAAAAACGTTCACCAAATATATTTAAATATTTTTCTCAACTTTTGCGCCGGCGCGCGGCACCCGTCGTGTCATTGATTTTACAATAAGATAATAAAACACAACAGTTGTTTTGATACTGCTGTTGTATATTCTACGTGATTGCCATGTTGTGTAAGTGTGTTCTATGCCATTTTCTATGTCATTTCAGTCAAAAAGTTGTAATAACATCTCATTCAAGCTGATGATATTTAATTCAAAACTTCGTTCTGCACAGTGTATTTGCAGGGTTTCAAATACATAGTACAGGACTGTGTAGCGCTTCGAATGACAAACCCAGGAAATCGTAGGGTTTCTCCTGTCTCTCTCAAGCACTGGAAATCAAATCGCGTACTCAACAAATTTCTTACCCTTGGTCCTTCGTGCTTAAAACGAGACTATACTACAAAACCTTCTATTGGTTAAAGAGATAATTCTTCATAATTATACAGATACGGAATGTTCAGTTAGCATGTATGTGTCTAGTCCTACCTCGGTTGTCTGTCATCTGGGAAACGTCATGTACTGTAAGTTCAGTGATTCCAGATATATTCGATGGAAGAGTTTGTTTATTTGTTGAGTTGTAGAATGAAAAGTCTAAAGATGACGACCCATCCGTCCACATAACATAAGTCTTAAATATACAAGAGACATGTCTTAAAAAGAGGCTTATCGTAAGCAAAACAATTAAATCCCCCCTCTCTCTCTCTCTCTGTCTCTCTCTCTCTCTCTCTCTCTGATCATAGTTGCGGGTGATCGCATGCGACTTTTCAAGGTCGTACTCCGTGGCATGGTCACATAAGTGAATTATAGGACAAAATATGCCAGTATACTAGCAAATATCCTGAGGTCTCTTATACATTTTTAACCGTGTTCTCTACTTAAAAAAATAAAATGTGACGGTCATGATGCAAGATTGTCGAATGTGGCGTAAAGTTAACCAAACAAAACACCTGATATATCACAATGATTAAGTCTACGTATATTGATAACATCTAAATCATTAAACAGGAGAAAATATAAAAGGGAAAAAAAATTATGGATTGCACCAAAAACATAAGAATTTTCTCAAGGCTGAAAATTTACCCACTTCAACATAATCCTGAATTGCGATAGGTTTGAGAATTTTGAGATAATAAATTCTAAGACTTTAGTCAATTCTTAGTATTTACGGTTGCTCTCTGAACAATATTACTCTTCCATCAAATGCAGAAAAAACGAAGGCCCTATCCAAAACCACGATGAATAGAATTAGTCACTTGTTTTAACTGAAAAAGTTTAAAGTAATAGATAGTACCTTATAAATAATAAAACCAAGAGCAGACCCGACAGTTTTATGTGAATGAATTCCGGTCCCTTCAACGCTTACACTCTTAAGAAATCCTCTGTCGATGAAAAATAATCTGAAATCAAAAGCGACATTGTCAACATGTTATTTCTATATCATTTACATATTACATAATTATTTTTTGCGTTATATCTCAACAAACTAGAAATGAACGATAAACTATCATAAAAACACTTTAGGCAAAGGCAATCCCATTAACTGTTCCATTTGCAGTCAATCATGTGAAGAAATACCCAAATACCTTTAACAAGTGACAAATGCATAACAGGCATCCCAAGGTTTTTATTTAAGCACTATTTTGTGATAATCTCATGTTTATACACATACATATGAAGTCATTTTCAATCGCCAGCACGGCGATATATAGCTATAAGTAATTCTTAGATTTAGTTCCTCTGATTTTGATTATCAATGATGAATGTTCATGTTTGATTGACGAATACGATTAGTCTGACTATCTGCCGATGCAAGTATGCCGAAATACTTACACTACCAGTTATTATTTCAAGAGACTTTGATATAACAAGAACAATATTAACCTGTGTGATATCAAATCATAGTTCAAGTCTACCGGGTTGTCCAGAGTACCGGCACGGAGTACGACATTCATACTACTTCCGGTTGTATCACCTCTAGATATTTCTTTTTGACCTTGCCGTCCGGTGATCAAGAACAAAGACCTGAAAAAATATAAATTTTAATGCCATTTTCACTACTGAATGAACAAATTACAACTTTATTTGAATCAAAGTTTCAAAAAATTTCCGTCGACATTTTGATAAACTCAATATACATGTATATGTAGGTGGTTCGGAATTTTATGACCGATTAGTTTATTCTCCACATTCTATATGTTGTAGCACAACCGTAAATTTCAAATTTTTATCTATATGTTTGAATGTCATGCAGTATAAAAGCGCATTTATGATTAATTATTTTCTCAAGTATCACATCAGATTTACCTCTCTCAAAATATTGCTTTAACCAGACCATGCTTAACTTCAATAAATAATAAATTGACCAAGAAATAAATCGTTGAATCCTAAACCAATTTTTATCGCGAATGACCGAGAATCTTTAATGCGCAATGGTATAAAAATGAACTAGATTACCTCAAACTCGTTTTTATGTTCAACGAAATATTTCGGGGGAACTTAGAGTCGTCGCTTTGTCCATCCGTCTGTCCGTCCGTCCGGAATCATCACTGAATTAGGTCATACTAGTACTCACAAAATATAATCTACTCATGAGCAAGGCTTGCAGCCCAGCTTGTCTAAAGATCAAAGGTCAAGATCATGCTTGATTAAGGACTTAAAATCCTATTTTGCACATATCTCCTTCCAGTATTGATTGACTTGGATCATATTTCACAGAAATGTTACTCATGAAATACACATGCGACTGACTTTGACCGAAGGTTAGATGTTAAGGTATTCTCAAATTTTGACATGGAAGCTTACTTTGCCCACATCTTTCAGTTGGAGAGTGGTTGATTCATATTTCACACAAATACATGTATAACAAATTATATTAAGATATGCACTGACCTTCATCCAAGATCAAAGATCAATATCATTCTAGATTAAGGACTCTTATTCACTCTTATGCTTACTTAAATACAGCTTAACCTGGTTTAAGAGATCGTCTAAAGGTAGAGGCAAACTGGGTCATTTATGAAAAAACTCGTTAAGAGAACCATACATTCAGGTAAGATAAGACGGTGGTCCTTTAATTCAGTGCGTGCTTTGACTGGTTTAATTGACATACTATAATTCAAAATCTTCAGGCATATTCGAAAATCCAAGGACTGGCAAAATGTTTATCTACTACGTATTTGTCACTTTAAATCCATTTGGTGTACGTTTCAATTCTTGCAAATTATTTTATTTGCATTACTTCATATTTCTTAACATTTAACAAAAATGTCAGTATTTTACTGCATGAAATTGAAAATGAACATATGAATGAATGTTTGGTCAATGTAATACAAAACAATATACGAAAGTACATGTAATAACAAACAAATCAGATTCATGTACAACAGAAATCTTTAAAATATGCCAGTTTTCAATCATAAATATTCATATTGAACACAGGAGATGATATATTATGAAAGCAACAAGCATACTCACATCGTGAACTTCAAAGTAGTACTTGTATTAAGCTCTATGTTTTACCTGCCATGCTGGTCCATAGTAAGATGTGAAGGTTCAGTAATATTTGTATATAGGTTCGCCGATGTTGTAGCGGTAAGGTCTAAGTCTTTATACTTTATGGAACTTGTTGCTGCATCGATCCAGAATAGGAAGTTATCGATCCAGGTGTAAACCATACCTATGTGTAATCAATATCAAGTTCAAGTAAAATTGAATAACCTTTATGCAGACTCAGCTATGTACAACTGCATCATACTTTTGGAAGAATGAAATTACGTCACATATAATGTAATATTATATATATAGATGACATACATGTCACTGTGCCAAAACTGACTGACGAGACAAAAATATAATTTTGCCTGTAAAGGGTTCTCTTACGACTGGTTGATCGACGAGCTATGTAATCTCCCACTGATAAAGTTAAAGAAGTATCAAGGAGCATCGGGAATCATCCAAGACCTATTCAAATTCACGTTTTGGGAATAATAACGGATGGAACCAGGTTTATGGAAGGAGTCAGCTTCCCCAATTGACCTATCGCCAAATGCCCGACACTGTATATTTTGGCAGACTTTTCTATTATGTCATCACAATCAAATGGCCCGTCAACATTTGTTGTATTATGACGTCACAATCAATTGACGTCACAAAGCATACGAAAGAGTCATGTGTCAGTAACTTGACGATGCGTCAATTGGTTGCCACATCCGTCGCTAATCATATAATTCTAAAACCCATAGATCTGCAAATATATGTCATTTGAACTGGAGCTTGCCCTCTTACGCAACTGATATACACTCATAAATGTGAATATGTTCAAAGGCTCTAATAACAGTTTAAAATATTGGAGAGATAATGTACAATGTGACAGACCAACAAACAGAGCTTCCTGCAGCTTACTGGTAGGGGAAAATTAATAAGTGTCAACCATGTATATCATCATCATCATTTTAAAGATTATCTAATCAGCATAGAATGTGTTGATCATGATTTATCAATTATTGTTTAGACTTAAGTAAGATTCAAGTAAGTCGATGTAAAATCGTAATCTGCTTAACAAATTTCGCTCAGAAATTAAATGCAATTTCATTACTAGCTTACCCTTAATAAAACACAGGAATGTTAGTGGCATGAAAATAAGTGAAACTACTTTCAAAAAGGGAAGTTATCTTACAAAACTGCCTTTTAAAAAGGCTGACTAAATGTATAAATTACATTAATGCAAAATAAATAGAAACAAAAATAAATAGTTACATCCAAAAAAAAACAACATTAAATAAAAAGAAACAAAAATAAACATTTACAACCAAAACAGCATAAAATAAAAAGAAACAGAAATAAACATTTACAACCAACAAGAGACCCTGTTAATGTGACCAATTGTGCACCTGGTGTTCTTGAGAAGAAGATTTTTTAAGATATTTTCCATTTATTAACCTATGTTAAACTTTGGGCCCTTCTTGTGGCCCCATCTTGACCCCGGAAGTCACAGTTTGAACACAATTGAATCTACACTTTATCAGGATACTTTCATTTTTTTTTTTTGGTCCAGTTGTTGTAGAGAAAAACATTTTTAAAAACACCCAACCAAATTTTAATGTTTCTCTATTATCTCCCCTTTGATAAGGGCCTGGCCCTTGATTTGAAAACACTTAAATTTCCTTCACCCAAAGATGATTTTAGGTAAGTTTGGTTAAAATTGACCCAGTGGTTCTGGAGAAGAAGATGAAAATGTGAAAAGGTTTACTACGACAACGACGACAGAAACGACGACATACAATGGACAACTTTTGAACAGAAAAGGTCACTTGACCCTTTGGCTCGGGTGAGCTAAAAATAACATTAAACGCTCTTTCGAAAAGCTGAACAGAAGTACGACCAATATAATTAAGTACGAATTATACTACGTCATTTGTTTTCTGTTGTTGTTAATTTTTTGTATTTTCAGGAATAAATCAAATTAATTAAAGCAAAAGTGTTAAGTATAAATGTACATACTCGTAACTGTGCCAGCCCGTGTTACTCTGCGGGTGACCTGGTTATCCCATGTCAGATACTTAATTTCTTTACTCCCAAGATCGGCGAAATATATACCATCAAGTCCTGAGGCAATCGGACCAACATTATTCAAGCCAGAGTAGCAATTCGAACTTCCGGATCCGGCCAACAGCCTGACATCTAGTACACATATACTTGAGGCAGTCGTTGCAACTATAGATCTTTCAAGATATCTGGATGACGCTGTAAAAGCGAATGATGTCTATAGAATCTCGTTCAAAATACTAGCGTGATTAATTATATTAAAATTATGCCCATTTACAAGTATACATGTACAAGTATAGTTAAACCTCGTTAATACGGATATTTTTCTTCCCAAGCGTAAATATAGAATCCAGATAGCCGAATCAAAAATTTTCAGTGGCAATTGCCATTTGGAAATTCTGGTCTTAGGAAATTTCTATCGAAAATGAAATGGCGGATATTGTGATCCTGATTTACGAAAGCCGATCTTGTCTATATAAATCGCATAATTTAACAGGTAGCGAGAATTTGCCCAAGGGACAATAAACATACTCGTGGCCAAGATATGAGTCCTGGTTAAGCTGCTGACTATTTCTGAAATTCGGATGAGATAGTAAAAACCAAGCGAGCGCTCCAATGTCACATTATTTATAACCCATTAATAATCAAATTCTGTTCAAAATTTAATGCCGTTGTCAGGCATTCAGCGGTGTATCTATGTGAGTGAAAGATTATTGTGTTGAACATTACGCAACAACAGTAGGATTAAAACATATGATAAAGCATGTTCCAATGTCTCAAGTGTTTATATTTTATGTAGAAATGATGATAGAAATTGAAGACTTCACTTGAAATAATTACAGAATGAATGAATAAAGAGATATATGAAGACAAGGAGATACAGATATGACTTGCAATAAAGTCATAAGGTGACACACAAGGAAATTATTTTTGTGTATTATACCTGAACATGTTTTATTGTTCTCCGAAAGCATAAAATTTGATTTACACAAACATGTTGGTCCCAGTGGCGTGTTAACACACATATGCGCGCAATTCGTTGTGTCACAAGCATCTGAAATTATAGAAAATAAAATGTTTACGGTCACCTTCAGAGCCCAACGTAAAAGTCTATTCAAATTCAATATCATATTCATAATGTCGATTTAGCTAAAATTGGCAGGTGAGAAAACAATCCTAAACATATACACGTAATTGTATGTGCATTATTTGAAAAAATGCTCAAAGTCCACTTTAAGATATTATTAATATACAATATTGAATTGAGCTGTCTGATATAAACAGATTTTACGAATGTTTTCGTAATTTTCAATATATTTACCTATCTTTATAGGATATCGATCTTTTGAATAGATGTGGACAGAGTATGGCTTGGTCAAATTATTTTCGTAGACAAGGTCCATATCTCCGGAGACGGCATCGTATACTATGATCCGGGACTTTACGTAGCAAGAAACGTAAAGTTTCCCCTGAAATTTAAGAAATGTTTCAAAACAAAAATTTTCACATATAGATATATGTATAACATGTATGAATAAACTTGCAAAATTTCTTATAAGGGTCAGAAGTGTACCGTACGTATGGAAATACCAGAGGCGGGATCAGCTGCTAGGCAGTAAGCTTCCCATGGCGACCCGTCACATTTGCCGTGACCCCTATATCTTGACCAGGACCCAGTTGTACAATAGTTTAACTTATAGTGAAATTTAACTATGAACCTACTGATGGTTAAATTTTAGGTTGTGGTAACTATAAAATAAATATTTCGGTAGTTAACTCGTAATTTACTAAGTAAAAAATTATAAATTGCGGTACACCATATACTATACAAATTACAGACTAAAACTTAAACTTTTAATTAGTGGCTTACTACAATATAATTTAACAATGCATTGTGCAACTGGGTGCATTGCATTGCATTGTTAAATTAACAAATGTGACGGCAACCACTGGCTCCAGATCTACGGGAAGGCCAACCCTTCGCTGCAAAGATGTATTGAAACATGACTTGAAGACATGCGACATCAACCCATCAGATTGGGAGGCCACGGCCACTGATCGTAGCAGCTGGAGACACATTATCAAGACTGGCATCCAAACTAGTGAAAAAAGGAGAGAGGACCATTGGGAGGAGACCAGACAACGCAGACGGCAGAAACTAACATCAACCCCTGCCCAGCCGGGTGCAGACTTCATATGTGACCACTGGAACAAATCCTGTCGCTCACGAATTGGACTCTACACGCGGAGATGCAAACCAATCACAAACTAACCAAACCATGGCGTGATTTTCCATTGTCTTGCGAGACAGACGGATGCTAACTGCGCAACTGGGTCCAGATAATCAAAGTACTCCGCAGCCAAAATCATTGTTTGAAGAATGTCCTTACAATTGGTATGAAGCACGTCACACAGCATTCGACCAAATGACAGGTTGTATTGGAAAACTAGACCGTTTTGCCGCCAATAAATTTACGTAATTCTGACTTTAACTGAGAATAATGGGACACCAGCAATACCAACTACGCTAAACTTAAGGCGACTCACCAATACAATTTCCCCAATCAAAGGAGCATAAGAAGCTCGGTAAAACAGCTTACTTATGGGGTTCACCCCGTAGTTCGCCAGTTAAGCTATTGACTAATTTTCTTTTTCAAAGTTGGCTAAAAAATTCATCGTGGCTAATTTTTGGCTCGTAGACTCTCCCAATGTCACCACATATAAATGGGTGTTTACTGCATGACATCAGATAATCACATAAATTAATTTTGATGTAATGATAATAGACAATGAACACCACAGAGTGAAAATATTATTCATTTAATATGTGACTATTGCATTTTCTGTAAAAATATATGATGTCAGCAATTGTTCAGTTGACTAACAAAAATATCAATTTTTCAAAAAAAATCTTCGTTGGCTAATCTTTTGGTTAACAGTTTTTGGAGTTCAGGAGGGCCCCGACTTGTTTATGCCGCAGACTACGGTACCGTGAATTTCCTTTCGCTAGTAACTGACACCCTCTTCCATAAGATCAGAATTTTAAAATCTGGTTACTTTGACCATGACCTTATATGATCTTGGCACAATACTGATACAAGGCATGCTTGATGATAAGCATTGCACATATCAAACTGATTGGGAGAAATTGAAAGGTCAAATCATGGAAATTTCTTCAGAAACATTCGATCTTCACAATACTGAATTGGAATGGAGACATACCTTATAATAATCTAACGAAGTGACTTCATTTAGGTTTAATCTTCCGATAACACGCCTATTGTTCCCCTCATAGTCGATCGATTCAACAGTGTGCCTGTTATAATCAACCCAGAAGAGAGTCTTGGTTTGTGGATCCACGGACAGGTCGTAGGGTCGCAGCAGACCAGTGTGTACCAATACTTTTCTGTCGTGTCCAGCTAGTGTCGCTCGCTCAATTCTAACGTTCGCTCCGTTATCGGACCAAAAGAGAAATCTAGAAATAAAACTCCTGTTTGTGACAAGTGTATGCTATAATTGCGGTCTTATCCGTTCGATTACAGAATCTTACTTGACTTAATAACGCATCTAACAACATACCGATCGCGATTCACTTTTTTCTCCTAAACACATGGAGCAAAAATTATAAGCATATCATCCTCTGAGGGATGAATGACACGTATCACACGCTTTACTGGAAATGAAAATATGACGTATAATATTTTTTCCTGTGGAGTAATAGTAGTTCATAATAAAAAATAAAACGCGTTTGAATGCTTGACATATAAAAAAAATCATCCTTGATCCATCACATGTATTTAACCTTATCGCTTTAGACAGAATAAACTATAATTGTTAGTTCTCGATTGTATATTGTTTAAAAGCAGTAAAGAGTAAGTTGAACCTTCTGAAGAATAGATAAATCACAAAGCCTCGACATGGACTTAAATAGTTTGACACTCAGACTAATGTATATCTCAATCATAATTAGGCAATAGAGATAAATTCTATTAACCTTTTTTCTCGATAATGTACCAGTGAATGTAATTTGGCCGGTTGCAAGTACGATGTACAGATTTTTTGATAAGTTATAGATTTAAAATTAACCGATAGGAATGTAGTTCTGAAAACTTTCTTTTTATAAATTCTAGGCATACCTGACTTAAATTCTATGGTACCTTTTATCCCTAAAGGATACTACGTATATGTAGAGAAATTTGAAGAGGTTCATAGACAAATTCGAAAATACATGCATTGATACATAAATGAAAAATTAAGAAATATAACAGTCTCCGCATGATAAAAGTAGAAAATCCCTAAAAGAGTGGGACCAGGTGTCCGTAAGGAGTCAGCGCCCCCTTGTGGCATGGTATACCTGTCGTATATGTTCCAATGAAACATTACGAGTTCGCTCTTGATGTATTAGTGAAAAGTGTCATACCCACTGTCTGGATCTAAAGTTATCGCTTGTGGTCTGTCCATATCTAGGTGAAGAAGAACTGTATACATTGTAGGATCACTGGAATAAACCGGCGTCATCGCAATCCATTTATAAAGTACATCTGTCCAATAGATATTATCTGTTACCCAGTCGAAAGCCATCCGGGAGTATGACGAGGAAATCCCCGACCAGACGCTACGAAGTTCATATGACTTATTCATCCAAATATTGAAGTTAAGAACTCGGTAAATTTGATAGGAATTAACAGACATAATAAATAAGTCTTCTTTTGACGGATTAGAGGCTATACTCGTTATAGCGACCAAGTTGGTAAAATTGAGGATGCCCATCGCTGTAGTTGATCTCTTATTTACAATGTCAGGAAATGTGACCAAGTGACTTGGCGTAGACCAGTCTGAGATAACCAATCCCTCATCTTCTGAAATGATATAACACAATGCTATATTCTTAACTCAAATTTGAACATGCGGGCGAGTCCAGATATATAAAAGATAAAAGAGGGATATTACACGTATTTTTAAAGTAATAAATCCGGGGGCCAAACTTATTTCAAATAAAGCAAGATTTTAATCTTTCGGGGTTCAATATCAGTGTGATCAACTGAAAGATATTTTTTACTTCAAACTGCAGCTTTATTTAATAGAAGAGCTAATCTAACAATTGTACAATGGGGCCAGTCAAAATTGGTATCTATTTTACAATGATAAAATAAATCTTCATTTTTATTTGTAATTGAAATCTGCCTCCTTACGCCTTGCTTATTGTTCAGAATATAAACTATAGCATTGAAGAATTCTATGAGTACACTTAAATGGAGAAATTGATTATTTGGGCATGTGGTTGAATGTTTCTTTCTGGAAATCAACACCAATTATTAGCATACTACATAAAATGACAAACTCTTTGAAATTGTGACGTATTCGAATAAACAACATCAAGAAAAAAAATATTAGCAGCTGAAAAGATGAGATTACCCAAATGGGATAAATGCTAAACAATCCACAATCTATACTTTCCTTTTTAAAATATACCCAATTGACATACAAGTTGATGTTACATGGGTTCCAACAGTCTCGGTATAAATTGGTATTGTCGGTATAATGGTCAAGTTTGCCCATACAACTTGTCATTGGGGCGAATTATGTTCCAAAAAAAGTGTGCCCTTTACGTACCCCAAAACAAAATTTTCAAAAAAACCTCCGACAGGGTTCAGTGTAAATTCCCTAACTAACAACTCTGCTGTAAAGCAGACGTCATGTTCTATCCCATAATTTCTTTGAGCTATACGTCACGTTCACGAGAAGAAATGCGACATAATGTAGTTTTGCAAAGTTCCAGGATGTTAAGGGTCAAACCGATCGGGATTTCTGTAGAGTTATTCGCTTACTCGGGATTCTCTAGCATTTTCCTTACCATTTCGAATAAAAAATGAAAATGAAACAAAGTCAAAGAATGGGGACTAAGAGCTATGTGCTATTTTGCAACAGTTGAGACTTTAAGAGCTTTTGTAGAAACAACGACGAGAAAAAATGTTTGTATGCGGATCAAGTCAACGAGTCAAACAAGAATCTTTAAAAAATTTGCGTTCTGTCATGTTTTTTAAAAGAACATTTTGGAAAATGTATCGTATGGGTACTCTCTAAAAAAAATTTTTGTTTATTTTTATGAAAGCATTTGTCTATAAGCGCCCCGTAATGACCATATATTTGAATCTACAAGTAGACGAGACACAGGGGGATCTTATCAACGGCTGCTCTCGGCTAAATATACACGAAAGTCGATAGCAGCCGTTGAAAAGATCCCCCTGGCCTGTGGGTGAGGTAGCGGATATGATATGCTGGGCTTGAAACATTACATTGTCATTAGGCCTACTGGTTGTTACAGTGACATCAGCCCGTCATTCAGGGGCCTAGTCTGAGAACTATTGTAACTCCGGCTGCTAGATCGACCACTCTGCCATTTATTTGAAATAGAATCCACTACAAAAAAAATCTGGCATGTAGTTGAGTACAATTTGTCGGCTGCCGCTACTGACTAATAGCTTACAGGGGGCCGAGTGATAAGCGTGTTCGACTTCGAATAGAAGGGTCCGGGGTTGGAATCTGTGCAGCGCCACGCTGTGGTTGCTGGTCCCTGTCTTTCGGATGAGACAGTAAAACCCAAAGTTCCCTGTCACAGTAGATGTGAAGAACCCTCCCTACTATACGGCCATAAGTGCCGAGCATAGGCAAAAATGTTCGCCCTTCACCGGCACATGGTGACGTCTCCATATGAGTGAAATATTCTTGAGTGGGACTTTAAACAACAATAGTACACAAAAGCAAATGCGAACACCAGATGAGACCACAGATTTTCCTAAGGCACACGGACAAACTCGCTCTTTGTTTTACATAAAAATAACTGTCAGAAGGCATTGACAAGCCATAGATGAGGAGTTTTATCATTTAAAGCATAATGCTTCAAACACTCAGCTACTGTTATGAATCAAAGTCTCCTTTAGAACATTTACTGGTGAAGACTAAAGTACAACATGATACATTTATACATTTGTATGTAAACCAACAATCAAAAGGAACTGATTTTAAAGCATGCTGCATAGATCTCTGAATCTGAAATTATATGTTGAATTTAGAGTGTGCATATCCTCATTGTAATTAAACTTAGGTTTTTTTTGGTGCTTGGTGCAAAAAGAAATCTCATACTATGATGAGACGAGGAAACAAAGTTGAAATAGTTCTGGTATAAAACAGTGAGTTGCATATTTTGTTGTGTTCTATGTTATTCAGCTTAGCTTATTTATGGTTAAGATCTGCTACAATAAGACTATATGTAATTGAAAACACTGAATATTCAAAATCCATTGCGGTTCGTTTAGAATAGCGAGAAATATTTGTCCTGAGTGGTATTATATGTAATGTGGACAAGGCATGTTGGACCTGGTAGCTCAGTTGGTAGAGCAGCCACACAGTTAGCACGAGGTCTTGGTTTTTTTAGACTTGAAAATTAACTAACGAGAGTAGGACAATGATGATATTCAATCCAAATGAGTTGTGTAATTTGCTTCTACCATAACACTAGATTATTTTGCAAATCAAAGTCTTGAAAACGTCAAAAAGAAATTATCTTCAATTCCAGCCATAATGTAAGACCACTCAATGTATTGTGACGTCAATTAAATGACGTCAATTGATGGCGTCATAATCGAATTTCCTGACGTATCAGCCAATCAAAACGTTCGGAAGACGTTAGCCACGTGTGGTTAATCGATATATTTAATCAACTGCAGCCTCGATTATACAGCCGTTTTATAATGGTTAAACTACGGATGTTATGGTAGAAAAATATTTTTATTACAACATGTTATCTTGTAATGATAAGATAACTCAGATGTCATTATAATGGCACGGAAAGTACAACATTACATCTTGTGATTGATCAGTACAGCAGTTGAGGTGTACACTTTCTCAGAAACAAGCACAATGTCAGCAGCTACCAAGTAGAAGGTTTTGTGAAATCTAATTTTTCTCCAAATTTTCAGTGTGACGAAATTTACGGACACACATGATTCATTTGTAATCATACCTCAAACTGTTTAATGAAAATACATGTAGGCATACATTGTACCAGGGTAAAAATCCTGTACTTGCCAAGTCTCCCCCTTAAATAGGGAGACTTCTAGTTTTTGTGCGAAAGTTTGACAAATTTTTATGATAAAATGCTTGTCCCCCCCCTGAAAATATTAAATTTTCCTATTAATTCATAGGATGAGATTGAAAAATCGTCCCCAAAGAATTTTTGTCAAGTTTGGAAAGTCTGAAATTCACAATAGATCTACTTCTGAATAATTGT